>JAPTHA010000009.1:24081948-24099461 GCA_029814585.1 Gymnapogon annona
ACTTAAATACCTATACTTTCTTCATCAGCGGATTCATTTTAGATAGATTCTACCACATGGGCTCATCACGTGCTGAGGATGTTGTGGTTGTTTATGTTTAACGGATAAATTGATTGTGTTGGCTGAGCAGGTCTTTGCTCTCTTTCCTCAGGTCAGTACGAACGCTGTGCGATCACACCGGAACAGGTTCAGAGCTCAGCTTCTCCAAGGGTGAGGAACTTGTGGTTTTAGGAGGCGTTGATCAAGACTGGATTCGCTGTCGTCAGGGAGACAGTGAGGGTCTGGTGCCTATTGGGTACACCTCCCTCATCATGTGACTTCAGCACTGTAACTGCTGCACTTAAACAATAAAAAAACAACAAAATAGAATATATAAATATATATATTTTAGGTGAATAATGAGAGGTTATACTGAGACCCACTACTCTGAAAGGGATACATCATACCAGCTTGGTGCGAGTTTGAGTTGCGCACATAACACCATCTGTTCCACTTTACGTACATCAGGAGCATTCTACCGCCGCTCTCTCTTTATGAACATATGGGAGTCTTTTTTCCCCATCGCAGTCCCAGTTTGGTAGCATTGAACTAATGGGTTCTAGCAGTAGGAATGCGGCAGATGGTGCAAAATAATGACTCAAGTCAAATGTAGACCATTTCATACTGGAGGATCATCGAAGTACCCCTTAAAATGCTTTTCTCAGTGTTTGCCGTCCTGCTCAGCCACTGATCTGGAGACAATTACAGACAATTTCTGTCATTTCAACAAGAGATTAATGTGCTTTCAGATCACTGCTTGATGCAGGGAGGCAACAGTCGATAGCCTGGGTTTCGTCACATTAATATCTCACGCTCTCAGCTGAAAAGATCTTTGCCTTTCTGGTTACCAGGGGAGAAAGCGGGTCAGAGTAGTGGGCCTTGGCTCCTGTTGTATACTGCGTAGTTCTATAGTGTATCGTAGCTGTGTAGATCTGTGTTCTCTTGACCTCTCACCTTCATCGCCTGGTTCATGTGTGTTTGACATGTTTCTGCTAATATATTTGACTGTATAAATATACATAAAATTACAATATATATATAAATATATAGATATATAAATTGAGGTTGATTTTACCAGGATAGAATGGTAGGATGGACAACAGAAAGCAGTTGGTGACACAAGCAGCAGCTTAATACAGTGGCCGCATTGAGGAGGTTGAAATGAATGGATCCTTATCTTTTACATCTGCTACTTTACACACCAGTGGTTGTTACACATGAAAAAAAAAACATATGTTTGAGTATGGAATCCTTTGTCTTCTCCCTTATGTGCTTTAAGTATTACCATCATCTTGACATCGTATCCACAGAATTATTACATTTCATCTCATTAACTAATCACCGTATGCATCGTGTAACGTGCCATGAATGTTTTGAATGAATGCCAGAGACTATCTATCCCACCCACACAGTCACAGAGGAGAACCTAATATCAGACAACAGCAATCTGTAGCTAATATCTCTTCTTGTCTAAAAATCTCACGGGCCATCACGAGTTGAATCAACGGCTCATAAAAGTGCTGCTCAGCTCTTGTTCAACACTATCTGAATCTTAAATTAGTGCAGTGAGATAATCCCTGGTGTCTGTGATTAATTCCTGGTACTGTAAAGCCTGTAGGTTTGGTGGCTCCTCAGCTTGTGCCTCAGCTTTTTACATTTATCTCAACCCTTCCGGCCATGTTTGCTGATCATAGTTATTGATATTAATGATCGTGGTTGTAGTAGTGGATGTGATCTGTTGATTCTAATGCTACTCATAGAATACCTGTTGCTCTGTGTCATATATTTTTTTAGTTGCTCTCTAGATTCTGTATTAATGACTATGCATATGTGTTTATGTATCCACAGCTTTTTTTTTTCTTTAAATGTCACGATTTGATTTTATGTGCTCATGCACGTTGACGCCTGAACACTCAGTTAATATCAAAGAGTATGCCTTGAACAGGTCAGGAACTCTTGAATTCAGCAGGAAAGTTTCACACTCAAGTATTTTTATCTATCGATCAGGGAAAATTCAGTTCTTAAAAGTTTCCTCATGTTATTGTGCTGATGCCATGTAGCATGAGATTACTGTCACGGTAGCATTCAGTTAAAACTGTGCTCTGAGCACAATAAAATTGCATCCTCACTATCATCAGATGGTAAATACCTTGGAATAATATGTCTGCAGCAGGATAGATAGGTATTAATAAAATATGAAATATGAGCTGACACATGGAACTGTGTTAATGCTGTTTTTTTTTGTTTCTTTGTATATAATCCAAAGCTGAGATAATAGTCTAAATGCATTTGTTTGGAAGCTGTTAATTTATTGGATGTACTATTTATTGATCTTAAGGTTTCAGATAGGAATCGCTCTCTATCTGGGCTCCGTGTGTGCATTTGTGTGAGTGTGCACATGGCAGCGAATGCAGCAGTGAAAGCAGAGATGAGCGTGAGCACAATGATGTGTCTGCACATCCTGCACTTTCACTTGTGTGTGTGTGTGTGTGTGTTAAAGTGTAACAATGACTCCTGTACCTTCCTTTGCCCCCCTCTTCCTCTTCTTTCTCTCTGGTGTCATGTAGCCTATAGACATCCCCCCCCCCTTTGTCCTACTATTGCATATAGTTCAGTGCCCCTCTAGTGTCAGTCACTGTCCACCTCCTGCATGTGCTTGTTTGTAAATACACCAAATAAAATAAATATAAACCAAAACCGTTTGGCTTTTGGAGTCATTTCTGTACCATACAGTCACAAAGTCTCATTAAATGCTTCATTTAACTGGAAAACATCTAACTTTAGGATCATTACTACACAAGTAAACAGCGTGACAGCTATATGCAATGGAAATAAAAAGCTCTATTTCGTTATTCTTTTAATATCTCTCTCCATACTTCCTCCCTTCAATTTCATGGGAGCTTTTGCTCTGGTTTTGTCTCTTTTTCACTTTGACCTAAAGATCCCAGGATGCTCTGTGATGCAGTTAAGGGCAGAGAAAAAAAAAATCTCCAGAGTGAACTGCAGCCCTCCCCCATCTTGTTGCCGTGTTCTTTTGACAGCGTCCTCCATTGTGGGTCATTATGGAGGACGACACAGTATGAAATAACACCACTAGATAGCACTGTTTGCTCAAGCTGATTAACATCACTGCAGCTTTGCCCCAAATGCACACTAGCACAGCAAGAAATAGGCCTTGAAACCCACACACCAGCAGTTGTCAGGGTTAGTAGTAGTAGACATAAAATGCTTTTATTATTATGGATATAGAGGCAAAAAGTCTGAGCTGACATTCTATGGCGTTGAGTTATTCACTGTTTTTGATGTTTTGTTTTTCAGATGCACATTATCAGAGGCAACAGGCAAAGGTTATATATCATGCAAACTAGATAAATAACTCTTTAAGTGTACCTTTGCTATAAAGTTAATCATCCACTGGCAATAATGTAGTGCTCTTAGTTAAAAAAGGAAAGAGGAAAAATATACATACAGTATGTAAACAGTCAAAGAAATTGCACTTTTTTGGCTTAGATTTAGAAGCCACACTACAGAAAGAGAGCAGAAAGTCAACACTGTAACAACTAATCACTGTCACTGATTGTCTGACCAATAACAAAAACAAAAAAAACAGACGCTGAGCTAAAAAAAAAAGAGACAAATTATGTATCCTCCAGAAAAAAATCATATACAATCATAGTCAATCTTAAGGAGAAATGTTTGATATATTGGTCAGCTGTATAATTTGTTAAAAACATATTAGTAAAATGAAAGATTTGATTAATGACCTTTATGTATAATCCAAATAGTACTGTCATGTATAATACTCATTTTACACGCTACTGCTGATAGAAGGAAAACTGATCTCTATGTACATTCACATGAAACTAAACGCTATGGTCGCTTCCACTAAGTGGATTAGCCCGATGCTTCTAAGATGAGAACAATCTAATATGCATCTGTACATAAAAATGAGCTCCGATCCCCCAATATGCACAACTTAAACAAAAACATAACAAAGAAAGTCCTTATATAGTCCTTATCACAGGAAATATTGCTTTAAAAGACTGCATGAGTTCGCTTAGGTACGTACACAAGACAACATGGCACTTCTACAGAGCATTTGGGACAAATCAATTAAATTTCTCATTCCCTTTCCTCGCTCCTTCTCTGGCAAGGACATTCTGATTGTCACTGCTCTGGAGCAAAGAGTGAAACATTCTCAAAGGCAGTCTGAAGTAAACAGAAACACTATTTTTTTTGTTTTTTTAACCCTTCCCCAGGAAGCAATACTGAAAATAGTCAACAATAAACATTCCTATCGTTAATATATTGTGTCAATTTCTTTAGCAGATAGTACTCGAGCTGTTTTCTTTTTCAAAAATAACTTCTCTCTTAAAACCTCATTAGAAATTCTCTTGCAGCGATGCCAAAATTCCTATCACTAAGCCCACCCCCCTCCCTTGCCTATTCACTGGTACATAACAGACACTGTCTCGGTAAAGTAACACTGTCTCAACAGCCTTGAACGGGCTCACTTCTCCTCATGTCATTTCCCAAAGGTGCAAAGTGACTTTGAAAGCTTAACGAGAAAATGACGGTTCAGTTTTGACCTACTTAGGCCCAGGCTACATTTTTCTTTTTTTAATTCACCCCCAGGAAGCTTGTGAGCTCCTCGTCTCTTGGAAACGTCAGAGCTGAAGACACAGGAGTACCATTTGAGTCCCCTTTCATTCTCAAGATCAATGTCTGTCTTTCCCAGTTTGCTTAAGGTGCCGAACTAAGAGCAATAAAAGCATATATGTGTGTTTATAGTGTGTCCACTCAGCGTACAGTCTTTAGTGTGCTTGTTCCTCCAGCACTAGTGCAAATTCATTTCTGCTGGTCTGTTTTCTCTGCTTCACTCATCTCGCGCCGCTTGGACAAAAAGATGGGTCGCCATGGTTTCATCCTTGGTGTGATGCCCTTCAGAGCACTAGGTTCAACACACTCATCTGTCAGTGTGTGAGATGTCTTTCTCGCATATTCAGTCACTATTATTCTCCGGCTTTCTGCTCCTTTCTCTCTTGTTTTCTGAGGCACGACTACTCTAAGTAGCAGTGCTGTGACATCAGTTCCTTTCCGTCGGTCTGGTGGTGAGCCTGGTCCCTTTTGCAGAGTTTTCCCACCTGCACAGAGGCAACGTACAGTCAACAAAACAGGGCATATGCAGAGAAATACCTCCGAGTAGTGCTGGGCAATATACCAGATGAAAATGCACTCAGAGCGAGGCTAGAACAACATTGGTAATGCTTCAGTTGGCAGCGAATGCTAGATTCTTTTTTGCATTGTTTTGCAAAACAATGCTGCGCAGAATGTACTGAGACTGAACATCACTGACTTACTAACAGCTGTAGCCAAAAACAGTTAAGAAATAAGGCAATCTAGTAAAGCATCAGTCCTTTCCCTGTCTTATGTGAGTTTCTCCTTTGTTCCCTTCATTCCAATAGGACAGGGGTGTTCAACATACAGCCTGCGAACCAAAACCCCTCCTCCAAATCCAGTGTAATCTGTGAATTGCAATGTACATGTGTAACTGATAAACTGAGACATAATATTGTTAAAATGCCATTTATTTTCCTGAAGAAATTTCAGGTTGTTTGCAGATGTTCAATTTGTTCATGTTTTTGGGAATGCGTTTTCATACTGTAAATCTTTTTTTTTTTTTAACTAAAAGAGTTAACATGGGAGTTTTCATTATTTATTTCATTATTCATTATTTTGGATAATATTTCAGACACACGGATTTGGGGTCTCATCAAATCTGAATACAGAAATCTTGACTAAAGGAGTTAAAAACAAGCAGGAAAATAAATCATCATTAAAATAAAACAGTGGTGCTTGCCAGTAAAAGAAACCTGATATCAGTGTATCATTTCATTTCAACCTTATTAATCTACCTTCATCCAACCACACTACGTTCTTAATCCTTAGAAGATGTGCACATTAATGTATAGTTTTATATCACTGGCACAGCATAGTGACAGTGACATTCAGTTCCCCCCCGGAGGATTAATAAAGCTTATCTGTATCTGTATCTGCATCGGTACCACCTTTATTATAGAGGATAACACACCGATTAATTATCCACAATGTACTCCTGTGTTGGAACATTCTGAACAGATAAATAATCCATCCTCAAGTAAGACGGGTTCAGAGAAATGACGAAAACCCCAACTTCAACATAAGAAACAGTAAAAACTTGTGAGGAACCTTCTCATCTAGTGTTTCGGGCAGTGAAATCCCATAATAATCAAAGACTTTGTCAAAATACATGATGAAATGAAAATAAATGGAGTGACCCGATGACGACAAGAACATGTTTTTACCATAAAAATCCCCAAATTGTGAACAAGTTCAATGATTTGCTCGTGTTTCCCAGCAGTAGGTGTGAGTGTCCTCTGTTACTCTGTCATGCGCTGTTGTCCTTACCCCGTTCCAGTAGCTTATGAATGCTGCAGGGTCAAAAGTAAATCATTCAGCCGTTTCCTCCGCTGTTCTCTGCTGCAAACCTCCTCTTCCCCTCGTTTTTCTTCCTCTCTCTCCTCCTCCGGTCTGTTCAGAGCTTTGGTGGGCTGTGGTGAAACAAATATGCACAAGCAATTGTAAAGGCAGACTTTTATTTATTTAATTTTTTTTTTTTGTTAGAAATTTGAATTGTTGAAGCACTTTTTTTCTCCCCTGTGGGTAGTGGTGCTTTTTTTTTTCTTTTTTTTTACTCACACAGGGGCTGGCAGTGAGTGAGCTGGAGGTATCCTGACTCTGATGGTGGGGGTCACTGCTGATAACTGTCACCTCCACCCCTACTTGCTGATCTGAGGGTCAGAGGTCAGAAATATGTCAGTGAAAGGCGGAGAAAAAAATGGAATGGCTCAAAAACGGCGAGTAATTTGTTTTACAGATGGATCCGTAATTATCCAAGGGCCCTTGTTTCCTTCTGGGTTTTTTTTAGTTTTTTTTTTATCTGCAATCACTCGGGGAGTCTTTGATGGAAACTGTGTGGTTTCGCTGTTAATGGAGAAAGTTGATGCCTGCTGGGTTTCTTGGACACCAGCAGTGGATGACAGAAATGGGGAAACATTTCTGCAGGCTGAAATTCTGCGGTTGGAAAACCACTTAGTTTGTACTGCTGAGTATGACATTGAGAGACAGGCCATGAGCAGAGCACACACAAACACACATGCATGCACACGTTAAAAAAAACAAAACAAAACAAAAAAAATCCACAGAAAACCAAAAGAATCTATAAAGAGATACAGTACAAAATGAAACGAGCAGTTGAACCACATACACTCATGCATACACAAACACCTACAGAAACAAAAACTAACACACACACTTGCTTCATGGACCTGACTTGATGTGGCTGTCGTCCCCATCAGCTCCATCACAGGACAGATGTCGCGAGTCCGTCTCCTCTCCCTCCGTGTCTCCCTCCCTTTCCCTCTCTCTCTCTATCCTCAGTCGGATTTGTCTGTCTCGCACGAGCTCCCAGTTCCTCACGAGAAATACTTGGTGTTTCACCACAAAGTTCCTGGCCCGTCACAGAAAGAAATATTATCCGTTGAGGCTGACATCAGTAACAGTGCATTCAATAGTGTTAACATGAAACACAAGAGCGGCTGAGTTCCTTCCATACCTCTCACTGCTGGTCAGAGGATCCATGTCGAGGTGAGGAAAAAGGCTGGTAATGTCACTGGAGTTCTCTTCCTGTACAGTCAAACACAGACAGGGAGGAATGTGTGTGTTAGACAATTATGGGGAAAACAATCATTCAAGCTAAATGCCTCATTGGATCGAAATAAACTCACCACTGTCTGGTGAGAGGATAAAGTCTTGTCCTTCACTCGGCCTGACGGAGACAGACAGACAGATGGGTGAAACAGCATTCCATCGAGTATGACAGTATTGACTGGACCTATGGGCTAAACCTGCAGATATCTCACACTGCCAACTTACAGTAACGCCTCTTCCTCTTCAGTGGGACAGCAGGCTGCCTGCAAAGCTGTAAAACCACAATATAAGGATTAAAATCAAGTACATTCCAGACACTCCATAAATCTCCTTGTAAAATCCCCCTTTCATCCCAGTGCACTTCACTTTGACTTTTCTCCTGCTTGTTATTGCATTATGGAGCTCTAATGTACCTGGTTGTGTCGCCAAAGCCACATAACATCATAGGGCAACTGGAAATGAATCCGCTTAAGCCTTAGGTACTTCCCTATTGGACAGAAAGCACGTAAATGACTATGAGGGTCGACAACCAAATAAAGGACTGAGAAAACGTCTTTCCTGAACTCACCAACATGAATGGGAGCTGGTAGAAGGCTATAGTCACGATCCCCTGGTGCATACTCCATACTCTCTCTTGAAAACTGCTGTGAATGTGAAGGGGGGCTAGGAGAGAGGCACGGCATTAAATAAATGAGCATAAAACCTATGGCGCGTGAACATTAAAAGTTCAGCATTTAATATTTAACAGGATCTATTGATTAGGTGGCAACCGAATACTCCTGGCTTCACGCTCCCCAACGGTGACAGCTTAACCCTAAAATACCCTTACACCCAAACACAAGAGCTGATGGGGATGCACCATCTGCCACAAAATGGGAGAACAGTCTGCTCTGAGTTGCTGTAAAACCATTCCAGACCCTAAATCTCCCACCAGCCCTGTAAATAGATAACTTATTGAGCAAGTGAACTCACTCGGTGGTTTTGTAATCATCAGAGTAAAGACCTGCCCTCAGAAACTTCTTCCTGGGAGGGCCATCTGCTCTCTCCTCTCGGTGGATGGGTACTGGTTGGGATGGAGTCTGGTCCACATCCGACTGGTTAAAACATTCAGTGGGTGCATCGCACTCTGGTTTATCCTCAGCGACACTAAAAAGAAAGCATGAAGAGAGAGGTAGAATGATAGAGAGAAAAAAGAGAAAGAAAGAAAAGGCACTGGTTTAGCACACAGTGCTGAAAACGATGTGTTAATATAGCAGTAGTGAGTGGCTGTATTGTCATGTCAAGTCAACCAGCTCAGGGGCGATGAAATGCAATGTTTACCTCTGATGACAGGGGGAGTCACCATGTTTTTTCTTGCGTCCTCTCTTCCTCTTGGCCTGTAGCTCCAGCTCCGCCACCAGCTGCGCTGACTCCATTCCTCCATCTTTCTCTGACCCCCTCTCTTCTTTTCTCCCTCCCACCTCCTTTCCATCTCTGTTATGACTGTGTCCTGGCAAGTGCTCAGGTGATGACATGAAGGGAGCTGCAGGAGAGTGTGTGGGGGAAGATACAGCGGTGGGTAATGGGTGCTTCCGAGGCCGTCCTGGCCTTCTTTTGTTCACTGCCACACTGTCTGTTGTTGGCACATTTTTCTGCTGGCTCCAGCTTCTTGAGTCACCTTGTAAACCTGCAGTTATTGAAACAGAAAGCGGGGAGGGAAGGTTTGAGGCAGAAAGAGGGAGGAGGGTGGGGTGTCAGTGGCGGGGAGGAAATGAGACAGATGTGGATCAGTTATTGGGCCAGCAGGAGGTGTGAGGTGAGGCCACTCTAGGCTGAGTCATGCGGATGGGCCACAGATTAGGTGAGTCACAACATTTCCTCTGACCAGATCACTTCTGGGAAATGCATTAAGAGGTGATTTATGTACACACACTCATACACCAGAAAACCGCAGGAATTGACAAACACAGAGCAGCAGGCATACTTTTTAATGTGTCTGCGTACACGTATGCAGAATTTGTTTTGCACATTCAGTTAATGTGGAACATAAATCTCAAAAGGCTGACAAAGAAAAAGAATGTGCATCTGGCCAGGGAAGAGTGTGTGGCTGGGGTAGTGCATGTGCAGAGGATAGTGCATGTGGCTGGGGTAGTCTATGTGGTTGGATTAGTGCATGTGCCCGTGGTAGTGCACGTAGCCAGGGTAGTGCATGAGGCCGGGTTAGTGCATGTGGATGGGGTAGTGTATGTGGATAAGGTAGTGTGTGAGGCTGTGGTAGTGCATATGGCTGGGGTAGTGCACGTTGCCGGGGTAGTGCATGAGGCCAGGGTAGTGCATGTGGATGAGGTAGTGCGTGAAGCTGGGGCAATGCACGTGGCTGGGGTAGTACATGAGGTTGGAGTAGTGCATATAGCCGGTGTAGTGTGCATGAGGCTGGGATAGTGCACATGGCCGGGTAGTGCATGAGCCTCGGGTAGTGCATGTGGCTGGGGTAGTGCATGTGGCCGGTGTAGTGTGCATGAGGCTGGGGTAGTGCATGAGGCTGGGGTAGTGCATGTGGCTGGGGTAGTGCATGAGGCTGGGGTAGTGCATGAGGCTGGGGTAGTGCATGAGGCTAGGGTAGTGCATGTGGCTGGGGTAGTGCATGCCGCTGGGGCAGTGTGCTGTGCCACATGTGCATGTAGTTAAACGATGAACTGATGTCAAATGTATTCCACCTCTTTGAAAAACAACATCTTCCCCACACAAGCTCTACTTGCCCCCATTCTGACCCCTGAGCTGCTTCCTCATCAATCACTCCTGAGGTCATCTATCTTTTTGTTCCATTTTCCACAGTCCCTGACAAGACTGACCACTCTCTCTTTATTGAATTTTTCCAAGTCAAATACGCCTTGTAGGTTAGCACTAAAGGAGAGGCCAAGCTTTAAATAGCCAATCTGGTGGTTAACTAATGACTGTATTCACTGGCTTGCCCTGGGCTGCAACAGTGTGTGGTTTTCTGCCGAACAGTAGGATTTTAAAACAACTCTGGTAGATTTGCATCAAGATGTTGCCCTGTTGGTATAATACTTAAAAAAAAAAAAATTCAACACAGAGCGGTTGCTGAATTGTTGCATGTGTATCTGTGTGTCAAGCATGTCCTCATGCTCAGCAGAGGGAGTCTGAAATTGGCTATAAAAAGAACGGAGTCTGATTTCCTCTCAAACACCCTCCTGGCTTTGATGTGTGGCTCAACAACACCTGAGGAAAAGCAAAGCTGTCACTATATTGGGAAAAGTATTTCTGCCACAATCTCATCTCCACATTGTGCAAATATAAAAACCTGTCATGCTGAGGAAGTGAAAAGAAGCTCTTGGCATAAAATCTATTCGCTCAACTCCCTGTCATGGTTCGAGTGCTAGAGTTGAATCTGTTTTATTCAATAATAAGCACAGTTGATGTTAGATTTCCTGTATCATTTAAATTACGGTCAGTGTTCAAGGTATTCACTTCCTGACAATGTAACAGAAGAACAGAGCTGTAACAGAAGTGTTGAGAATATTTTTTTTTTGTATTCTAGCCTTTTGGGACTTGGATGTTACACTTTATTTTTCTGCAGCAACTTCTACAATGCGGCTTTGACTGAGCCGTGGAGCATAAAAGGAGGTGTCATCCATCTATTTATTCATGCATCGATCAATGGACTCATTCATGCATCCTCACCTGATTCTCTCCTTTCTGTCCAGGCCGGCTCATCTCTCCTCCATGACCTGTCTCCACTTCCTGAAATCCTACTGGCCAGTCCGCTCCTCAGACCCCTCCCCCCTGTTGCCATGGCAGCAGATGTGAATAGGTTGGTGTGGACCGGGGATGGGGACCTCCTGTACAGGTGTGATTGATGGGCGTCCTCCTCATCTTCATCCTCTCCGTCTGATGCCATGTCTCTGCCTGTGTGTTGCTGCTCCCCGCTGAATGATCTCCAGCTCTGGTTGGAGTTTCCAAATCCTGTCTGTCCGAGACCCCCGAATTTTGTCCATGTCTGACCAAGACCCCCCCATCCGCCCCCAAATGAGGACAGGTGAGTGGATCCCAGCCCCAGTGAGGTGAGGGATGTGTGTTTGAACCTGTCCGCTGCTGATGAGGATGATGAAGCGCTGGCAGCAGCAGCAGAGAAGGACTCACTTCCATTCTCACATGACCACGGCGATTCTTTGGACAGCATACTCCCCAGTCCTCTGTTCCCTTTACGCCCCCCCTCACCTTGCCCCAGGATGAACCCTGACCTTGACTTTGAACTGACCAACCCCTCTCTCTCCATAGCATCCTCCTCCTCGTCCCCATGCAAATCTTCCTCATCGTCCATGTCTCGTTCGCAGTGCCGGTGCCGATGTTTATGTTTGTGTTTGTGTTCACTCCTCCCACAGCCACAGGAGAGGCTTGATGTGAACCCTGATGTGAGGAGTGGGCTCCCCCCACTGCCTCCCCGTACATCACTTTCAACATCTCCCCCTAAAGCCCCCTCCCTCAGCAATCTGTTTCTGCGCCTGTGGAATCTGGCGGGGTTAAGGAAGAAGTGGGCGTGGTGGGGCTGGTGGGGGGCATACTGGTGAGGAGATGGGAGTGCATAGGAGTTAGGAAGGTGGTGGTAAAGTGGTGTGGCGGGGGGATAGCTGCTATAAAAGCCCATATTTTCAATGGTCTCCTGGAACTTTGAGGAGCAGCCACACTGCCTACGTTCCGGCTTCCGGTTACAATGCACTGGCTGGCAAGAATAGAAAGGCTGAGGGGTGAAAGAAGGATTAGCAGAGTAAGACGAAGGGTGAGGCGAGTAGAAGCCGTTCAGATTTATCCTGAATATATTGGAGCGGAGAGAATGGGAGGAGTGATGGCGCCTTCCTCCAGCTGCATTCCCATCAAAGCCCTGTCCCAGTCCCGTCCGAGCCCAACTCTTCCGACCGATATGTATCTCGCTGAACTGAGCGATCATTTCCTCCAACTCAGACAGAAACTCTGGGTCCTGCATGTGCAGCTGCTGGTGCTTTTTCTTGTGTTTGTTCTTCTGTCTCTTCAGTGCATTATGCCCGTGGCAAGAATAAAAGTCTGAATGAGTGCACTTGTGTCCCGGGCACGGGCACAGGCACGTACAGGCAGAGGAGCAGTCGTACTCCCTCCGCCTGTGTCTGTGCCTGTCTCTGTGTCGCTCTACAGCAGTTGGATTGGCGATGGGGTTGGTGTGGTGTCTGGACATGTGAGACAGGGGTGACGACACAGGAGATGGATGATCCACAAGAGACGAGTTATGTCTCTGACCTCCTAGAATCAACCCCGAACCCTGACCCAACCTAAGTAAACCCCTCGCTCCTCTCATCTCCCCTCGCTCCGAAATGCTGTTGTTATCTGTTCCAATTCCACTATCACTAGGCAGAGTCTCCTCACTGTGAGACTCGCTCCTGGGGGAGGGGGTGGCCTCTTTCAGGTGACCGGGGGAGCCAGGCGTGTGATGGAGTGGAGGTGTTGGACAGGAGAGCTTACATGAAGACTGGTGACAGGGGAAGTGATGCCGTCCCTGACACGGACAACTCTTCTTCACAAATGGGGAGAGGGAAGAAGAAGAAGGGGGGCGGGGGGAGGTGCAGGACGACGATGGGGATGGAAGGGAGAACGGGTGGGAGAAAAGCAGAGATGAAGAGGGGTCTGTGAGACTGCCTTCACTGTAAGGGCTCTGGGCTCCACTGGAGTGGGTGAGTGATGGAGACGGAAAGGGGTGAGAGGGGAGGTTCTGGGGTTGGCAGGCGGAGAAGAGAGACGTTTCAGAGGGACTTGTAAACACAGCCGACTGAGTGGAGTTCTGGGAGTTAAGGTTGGCTGTTTGAGCTTTAGGTTTGCGTCCTCGCCTCTTGCCCATGTAGATGGTCCCTCTCTTACTCACATTGATCTGGGGGCCTAGCTTACCCCCGAAGGAGGACGACAGGGCGGAGAGTGTGTGTACTGTTGTAGCCTCTATCGATTTACACATTCTTAGAGAGGTCTCACCATCTGCTGCCTTGCTTCTCCTCCCTTCTTTTGCTGCGTATCCAGACAGCATTACCTTGTGAAGTCTCTTCTTCTTTCTTTTCTTCATCTCGTTTATCAGTCTCCTGATCTTTAGCTGCCTGTTTCCCTTTTCAGAGGGATGAAAATCTTTACTCCTGTCTCCATTGTCAGTTTGATTCAGTGCATCTTCGCTCTGGTCGTCAGGGAGGGGGCGTTTGGGAGGACGGCCACGTTTCTTGGGGCTGGATTTAGTCTGAGCAGCACTAGGCAGTATTGGACTTGGCTCCAGCATAGGGGCTTTCTGAGTTCCGTCACGCCCTGGAAGAGGCACCTCAGATGAGATAGCATTTGGTGAAAGCCTAGGAGGAGGTTCATCCACACTGTGAGATTTGGGGCGGCCCCTTTTTCGGGCAGGGGTTATAGGGTATTTGGAGGCAAGGGAATTAGGGTCAGAGTTGGGATGGCTCTGTTTTGGGGATGAAGGTTTGGTTACATTAGAAAGAGGGAAGTAGCTGGTGGTTAAGGAGTTTGATGGAGCTGCGTGTGAGTCATCTGTCTGCAGAGTCTTGGCAGTCAGAGATGTCTTGGGGTTCTGGGGGAAACTTAGTAAAGGATTACGTTGAGAATCTGAAGGGACTTCCTGACTTTCCGCCTTCTGAGCCCGGTGCACCAGCTTGGTCCAGCTGGGCCGTCTGGCTTTGCGTTTCTTGAGTGGTCGGCTGTCCTGCTCTTGAGGGGAAGAAGGGCGAGAGACGGGCACCCTGGAAGGAGTGGGCAAAGTGGGAGGAGCTGTGGAAGAGGGGTGGGCTTGAGGCACAGTTGAATGTCTTGAGATGTCTTGTTCTTTTGATTTATTGGTGTCACCTGTCGTTGTTGCTGGTTCAGCTTGTTTAACAGGCTTGCAACTGTCGTCTGCTTTGTCTTTCTCGTCTGCTCGGCCTGCGTTCACTGCTTTGCTAGTTTTGTCTTCTATACCATTATCCATTGTCTCACTACATTTTGCATTGTTCTCCTCTGCTCTTTGTCTGTCTGGGCAAGGCTTACCCTTCTTTTTCTCAGTCCTTCCTTTTTCTGTTTTCACTTCTTCCCTCCATGTGTCATCAGTCTTCTGTATTTCATCCTTGTCTTTGCTGTGCCGTGACTTTCCATCTTTCCCTTTGTCTTTTTTCTTCTTCTTTCCTTCCTCCTTCCTACACTCACTCTTTGCTTGTTCAACCTCGATTCTATCTCGCTTGCATTTCTTCTCTTTCCGTTTCTCTTTCTTCGCTTTCTTCTCTTTCTCTCTCTTCTTCTCTAGTGAGGGCTGCAGAGAAGGATCCTGGTCCTGGGATTGGACAGAAGAGGAGTCCACACTGGGGGGAGACTGTGGTTTTGATGTGACAGTGGGAGTTGAAGGAGTATCTGGCTTGGTCTTATGGCACAAACCAACCTCTTTATGGCCGCCGGTGGAGACTGGTGGAGATTTAGTTGAGGAAGAAACAGAGACGGAAGTACTGTGTTTTCCACTCTTACTTTTTGTCGACGGCGTAGTGACAACAATGTCAGCAGACCCTTTCCCATTTGATAGTCCCTTCTGTTTGGCTGACTGCACCAAACCATTATGTTTCTTGGAGGTGTTTCCTTCACCCCTGATTTCTGATGCAAAGATTGTTTGGTTGCAAGGTGTGGAGGGCGTAGCAGAAGCTGCCTGGTCTGTAGTAGGTGAAGCGGGTTGGTGACCTGCAGAGGCAGGCTGGCCATTGACAAATGGAAACTTCTCTTTCTTCACTCTCTCAGATGTGCCATTTGAATTCACCTCGGTCTTATCAGCCAGTTTGATAGGAACCTGGGGAATACAAACATGCAATCTCTGTCATGGACTGCAATAACTGTGACATCCATTTGTTCTCTGTTGACAACAGTAAAGGATACTGGGGAAGAAATCCTAAATGAAATGCCTTTGTTTTTGTCTACCCATTAAAAGAGAAACCGAAGACAAAATGACTCAATCAGCCAGAGAAAGGAGGGCATACTGAGGAGGAGAGAGCGAGTTGACGAAAACAGGAATGGGGTTGACACAGAAAGGAGAAATACAAAGGCAGAGGAAAAGAGAGAAAGGGAGTGGGACAGGGAGAGAGGGGGAGTGAAAGATAAATGAGAGCAGGTAGAGAGAGAAAAGAGGGGATGTAAAAATAGAAGAGAGGGACAGATATAGAGAGCCAGGCAGAGACGGAGAGAGGGAGAGAAAGCAGTGCTATTGGTAGCTATAAATTGCCACTAATACAGATGAGAAGGCTTGACATTTCGTACTTGTCCTGTAATTTTGGTATGCTGCAGCTTGAGTGGCGTTTGCTCAACTAAAGTAATAAGCTTTCCCTTGGGTGATTGTCATAAGTACTGATGGACCAATGTCTGTAATAGCCCCAATTGGTTGCTGTGCTGTTGTCCTATTTATAGGTCTGTTTGTTTAAATGTGCTGCTTAGGTTTCAGCATTGAGACAATAGCTTGTTTGACCTTATTACAACTGAGCACAAAGCTGGGCGACTTTGCATCACATAAGCCTTTCCACTGGTTAACTACAAACAGAGCAACAGCACATATGTCCCATTAATAATATATGAAGGCTGCATTCGCTTGGCTTCAGCGGCTTGAAATAATAACAGGGTTATTATAGGCAGATGATGTGGAGGAATCTGTCCATGTGTGCGGCATAACGCCCTTGTGCTTACCTGCTTGGCAGTCTTGGTCTCTTGGCTTGACAGGGCAGTGACTGAGGGTGGGGTGGAAGTTGTAAATGTTGAGTATAACGATAGTGTCTGTGATGAAGATGATGATGATAAGGATGATGATGATGCAAGTGGTGGTGGAGCAGCAGATGCAGTTTGTTTGGATGTGGTCTGGACAGCATCCAAGCCTGAGCGTTGCTCTCTGCTTGCCTCGTCTGGAGTGGAGCTGGTTTTACTCTGTTGGCCCACTCCTCCCTCTGCCTCCCCCTTCACCAGCCCCCCTCTGCCCTGTCTCTGATAGGTCCTGATGGTCGGCTTGCAGACATAACTCTCCAAGATCTTGGGCGGCTTCTTGGTGCGTTTGGCCTGCAGTCCAATTCGAAGTCTCACATTCCCCTCGGGGCAGCTTGTCTCTCTGCCAGAGATCTGGAGCTGTTGTTGCCCTGCACTTCCACAGCGCCCCTCGATGAGCAGCTCCAGCACTGCCCCCTTGTCTCCTTCCCGTTTCCTCCCCACTCCTCTTTTCTCCTCCTCTTTCTTCCCCAGTTCTCCATTCTCCCCTTCGCCTTTCCTCCTACTGTCTGCCACCTGGTCCTTTTCAGAGTCTTCAGGTGCCGAGGAGGGGTCCACAGTTGAGTTTGTAGTTGGAGGGGTACCCCCCTTCACTCTCTGGTCCATCAGAGAAGTCAGGGGGGAGAAGGAAGGTGCTTTGGAGCTCCCAGTATAACGCTTAAGCGGCCTCGTGAGGTTAGTAGGATCAAGGTCTGAGAGTAAACAGCCAGGTGTAGGCGCGGAGGTTTACAAAAAATTAAATGATCCTTTAGGAGTCTGCATACAGATGGAATCATTCATCCGACGAGGGAAGATCTCTCTCTTGAGGTAAAGCTAAACAGTAGTTGGTTTTAAACAGAGAGAGAGAGAGAGAAAGGAAGAGAAGACAGACAGACAGAAAGACAGACAGACAGAGAGGCAAGTGATTAGTCATTTCGGTGATCTCAGATGCTGTGCAGCTCTAACACAGGAATTGA
>JAPTHA010000009.1:24101680-24112240 GCA_029814585.1 Gymnapogon annona
GCCTCACTCACATAAACCTATAAGGGAAGTTTCTCACGTGAGTCTCTCTCCTCCTCCTCCTCCTCCTCCTCCTCCTCGTCTTCTTCCTCACACACGCACACACACACACGCACAAATACGCATCCATACTTTTCCCTAGTTAGTATCATAAGTGTGTTGGTCGAACATTGTGTACCCAGGTCGCAGCTGCGTAGGCTGACTGATGTTGCTACTGTAGATACAGTATGGGCAGTGGGGGTGTTACCGCACTGGAGCAACCTATCACTGGTTTACTGAGGACGTCAACAGGAGCTTCCTTCTCCATAATGACTTTGCGCACCTCCGAAAATCACTATCCGCCTGATGCTGTCGCACTTCCAAAAACGATAACACACATGCACGTGTTGTTGTTGTCGTCACTCCTCTTTTCCATAATATAATATACGCCACATTTGAAGCGACCTCAAAAAAAAAAATATATATATATATATATAAAAATATATACACAGCTACAAATTCAAACTCACCGTGGAAGTGCACGTTTTCTACGCAGCATATATATATGTGCTCGCTTGGTTAGTGTTTGTGGTGGTGGATTAGTCCCACAGCCACCTTTTTTTTTCTCCCCCTCTCTCTTCTATCTGTCCTCTGCCAGCCCTTCTGCTGGTGTCAGCAACATTGAAATAAGAAATATCACCATGCGCGGAGAACAGAGGGAGAAACATACTCAGCAACAAGGGGATAAAATTAGCGCAAAAGCGGATGCAAAAAAAATTGTCACTCTAAGCTCGGTTGCTTTGAGCTCGTTGATGATGACAGGCCTGTACACATTAATACGGACTGCCATGACAATCTGTAATAAGGCTACGTAGGCTACTTACCCCAGAGCGCGTCCCGGAGCCAACTGCGTTTAGGCAGGAGGTGAAGGTGTTGCTGTCCTGTTCTCTCCCCCTTCGCACCAACAGCAATCCCACAGCTTTTTGGTGCATTAGATGTTGCTTTGATTACATAACTAAGGCCAGCGGAGGTTAAAACACCCCCTAAAACCGACTTTCGGTCGCATCAGAGCGCAGAGCCTACTGTGCAACAACATTGGCGCGGGTGTTTTCATAATCATACAGTCGACACATCTCCGTCGGCGCGTCTCCGCAGCTAGGTGGCGGACTGGTTACACTGGCTCTTATTTTGCCCACTTCTCTCGGGGGGAAAGTTGCAATCGCTCCCGCCAGAATAATGGCCCAGATTGTGCTTTGGTATGCATACAAGCTGTTAACGTGTCACGGCTTTACGGGCTGAACGGCTGCAGCGGTGTGCGCCCTGTTCCAGCTCCAGAGCGCAGAGCGGGTGCTGGATGTGCGGGAATGCAATTGCGTGGCCATTTTCATGTGGCCAGAGGAGGAGATAAAACGGTGAATACAGCACAGGATCTCATTGCGGTTCATAATAGGCGATCGGGGAGGGCTATTTAGGCGCTTAATAAAATGGCGACGACTTGGCTAAAGTAGGCTGTGCTGGGGTTTGTTGGGGCGCAGCGCAAAAGTTACGCCGATCATCGTATTCACCTTTCAGGCGTGATAGAAATTTAAAATGAGTTTGTACGAATATGTTATACGAAGTTAATGTATTACAACTACACAGAAGCAGCGATTAAATTGAAAAATATTGGTAAAAAAAGCGGCTGTTCTCTATTATGCACAAACACTGAACCCGTAAAGCCGCATGTGTCAGGAAATACCATGATACGCAGTTTTAAAAAAAAAAACAAAAAAACTAAGCATAGATAGCCTGATAAACACATTGTGGATCGTGAAAAAATCAAAAAGATGAAATTATATTGACAAAGATAGTGTTGCAATACAGAGTGCCTTAAAATTTATATCCCAAGTTAGATTTTTTATTGTGTATATACACAACTCTTTCACCATCTAAAATTTCCAGGGGCACACAATGACACAATGAATATAGTGAACCAGATCCCATGGGTGTCTGGGTGTCTGTAGCTCAAACCAGGTTAGTTAGTAACCTATTTCACTCACACACAGCCACCCATGGAAAATGTGTTTTTGGATCAAATTGTCCCCCTACTGGTCTACTACCCATCACTCCTATAGCCTATTTCCAGGATAGCAATTGGGCCCACTTTCTGAGTGTAAATGAGTTCGGCCGAGTTTAAACAGACATTACACAGTGGTCGAAAAAACAGCTTTGCCTGCACGTTTTATGTACAGACATGTTACACTACTGCTATTTCTTCATACACATCTGAGAGAAGTAAGATGATTCATTTGTATTGTTAATTATTATTGTGTATTATTAAATACATTCAATTCATGGAATTACACATCTCTGATTGTCAAGTTATTAGTTTAAAATACGTTGCATTCTGCACTCCGTAGACACAAAACATCATTGGTTTGATTTGTCAGTTTCCTAACAGAGATATTTAGTTGAAATGGCATAAGTACCTTCTGAACTTGGTGTTATTGTCGCCTATTAGAAGACCAATGCACATTTCTCATAACTCCTGTCAAAAGTCATGTACGTTGTTTTAGCATCACATATCTTTTTCAATCTCCCATTTATTACACGTCAAACATCTCCACGCACGCACCATTATTCTACATGCAGTAGTGATTCCAGATGAAGTGTCAAAGTCAGACAAACTCCATTTTACTCAGCTGTCTCCTGCCTCCTGCAACCTCATTGGCTTAGCAGATTTGCAATATCATTACGTCACATCCGGTCTCCCACTGCATGATGGCGGTGTCCATGACAGAACTAGCACATTGACTTCATCTGGAAGTGTACAGTCCACGCTGAGTTATCATCTAATTCGTGTACGACAGCACGTAAGTACGCGGTACTGCATATTCGAAGAGGTCATCCTTAGAGCTGGTGGTTTTTGTACTTCGGCAGTGCAGTATTGTAGGTGTTTGGTGTAAATTACGTAGCTAAGCTAGCGGTTAGCTAAGGCTTTACCTTTACGCAAGGTTATAGATCGTCGGTGTTTCTTAGCACATAACCTGCCTTTTGAAGCTTGTTATCTCTGATATACAACACATTCTTATAGTATGCACTTTGCCTCATGTTTCAGATAATGGCCCTTCAAAGACTGTCATTAAAACTGCGGCAGACGGTAAGATAAGTGATATTAGAGAAGCTACCGACACAAAATATTCCAAGATTTTTTTGTTGATGTTTTAACCTGTCAGAGTTAACAGTTTGCTTCAAACACACAGGTGACGCATTCAAGGTCCCTTCACAGCAATGGATGCGGGCAGCAGCAGAAGGCTGTGGCTGCACTGTCAGAACCTGAACCTTTGTCCATCATCAGATCACCGGAGAATGATCCGGTGAGCAGTCATGACCTCACATAGTGTCCTCCTTATTTTACTCACACACAGCACCGTTCACCTTTCATGTTTTTGTGACGGCGTCTCATGAATTCATTGTTTGTCTCTTGTAGGCGTGCCAATCTGAAAAGCATATGGGACAGTATTACACAGTGCCGTCCTCACATGTCCGAGCTGTGTTCCCTCAAGGCATCTGTACACGTTACCCACAGCAGGTAACATATCAACATTTACATACTATTTAAATGTGAAGGTGTAAAGATTACTTACCCTTTATCGGATGCATTCAGTTTGTTTTTCCACAATTCTGAACACTTATTTCAATATTTATCTCCTCAGTTCAGTTTGCCCAAATAGACTTAGACTTCCTTTGTCATTACACAGACACACACAGTGAATCTGGCAGCGAAACGTCATTGATTGGCAATTGACAACACAAAATAAATATGGAAAATACAAAAGTGCAAAATTACTAAAGTGAATCCAAAGCCATGACTGGCTGCAGTGCAAAGGTGACAACGCATACAGTCAACTACAGTCAAACACTTCAATTTGATGATTGGAAATTTCACAGTAATCACAGGGACAATTTTTCAGCTATTTTTTATTAAGTCCCATTGACAGAAAATCAAAACTTAATAGACCCTAACTTCACTGTGTCTTAAAGTAATCTTGGAATCTTTGTGATTGTGTTTGTGATTGTGAAAAACAGTTTGAATGTATTCAGCTAAAATGTCATGTTATTTAATTTGCTGTTGTAAAAAAACAAACACAAAAAACCATTTTGTATGTTTTAGATAAAGACATTTAATGAAGCGTGTGTGATGATAAGGCAGCCGGCTCTGGAGGTCATCTCTTGTCTGAAGAAAGCAGACTACAGCAAACCTCCTCTGCGGTTTATATTCTGTATCCTTATGAAATCTGCTGATGATCCTGAATCTTGATCCTCCTGAATAAATACATGTGATACCTTAACACGCCGTTCAGATGGGTGGGAAGGCAGTGGAAAGACATTGTCTCTCTGTCACTCAGTTCATTACTGCTATTCACAGGGATGGATGGTGCTGTATGTTCCTAATGGTGAGACAAAAGCAAGCCTCGATGTTTAATTACTGAGTTGTATTGTTGAAGACATCCTACAACTTCAGTGTACTTCTGCCCTTTACAGCATATCGCTGGGTGATAAAATGTAGAGACTTGCTTCCCTCTTCTCATAACAAGTCTCGCTATGACCAACCGTACTACGCCACCGAATGGTTACGTAACTTCAAAATCGTCAACGAAAGATTTCTTTCTAAGGTAACCAATGTTATTCAAATGTTTTTGTGAGACTCAATTGGTGAATGTACCTGGATTTTCAGAGCTTCTTCCCAGTTTTATGGTGCCAAAAGTGATGTACAATAAAGTCACATTCGTCCATTTACAAGCACACACATTCACACACAAGTGGCACTGTCTGGGGGCAACATGGAGACTTCAAGGACACCACAACTTGTAAACAAAGCCAGGAATTTAACCACCAACCTTCCAGTTTGAGCACAGACACACGGATAGTATTATTAATATGAGCTGTCATGTTTTTGTGTTCACCTGCGTGTTTTGACCCGATAAAAATTAAGACCGCGTGTTTGCATAGTTTGTCGTGTCATCATCTGCTGTTCAGGCTTTTATGGACCATGAATGACACGTCACTGTGTTTTCACAGCACTTCGGGCCACACAAACAAACGCATAAATCAGTTAAGATGCTTTTGTGGCTCCAGTGACATTGACACCTTATTAAAGAGTTCATTATTTGAGGGAAGCAGAGACATTTTAATGAGAAGGAGAATTGCACGTTACCAGACTCCGCTTTGTAGAATGTAAAAAAAGAAAGGCATCTGAATGGAGTGTTGTCCAAGAACTGACCACAAAAATACCTTCCATTTTCCACAAATGTATTATCTGCATTTCCTGTGTGGTATAAACACTTTAAACATGCTCAATAAAGAACAAAGACTGTGGAAAAAAAATCATGTAACATTTTGTTTTGCTGTCAGATAAAGACAAAACAGCGCTACATGTGGACAAAGAGAGAATTCACCGAGGAGGGAAGTCTGCTCGGGGAACTGGTGGATCAGGTGCGTATTAGTTTTAGCCCACGCCTCCCTTTTCCTCCTATTGTTTTTTTTTTCATGTGCAGTATATTTATTGGTGTTCTCCAGAGATGTGTTTTTCCTCAAAATTTTGCCCCTTTTGTCGTATTTCTTCTTGTGATTACTTCTGGGCCGTCGATTTCCCCACAAGGATCGTTAACGTTTCATCTTTCACCTTGTCTGTGCTTTGTGATGATCAATAGCCGATGAAGTAAGCACAGTGATGGATCAGCACAATGCTTGTACCACACGCTATTAAAGGCAGGAAAGAGCTGTAGTTTAGAGATTCCACAGCTTGTGGAATCTCTCATTTTTTCCACTCAGTGGGTTTTCCTATTACTGCTGCTAGGTCAGTCACTTGGTCACCATTGATCCTGTTTTGAGCTTGTGTTCTATTATTAAACCATATATTGATAAGCAGCTTTCTGACAGCACACTATTACGAAGCTAATATAATCAGTCATCAGTTTCACATCAGTTTTAACATGCTTATTTTAAAAAACTGCTGGAAAATACTAACCCCTATTCATGGGTTTAGAATTTTCTCTTAGTCACATATTTTGCCTGGTTCACTTAATTGCTGCCCTCTTCACTGCAGGGCTTAACTCGTGTGAAGAGCAGCAGTGATGTGGTGGGAGCAGTGATGAAGGAGCTGAGGCTACAGTGTGGGGAGCCGGAGGCAGGTTTCCGTCTGGCTGTGGCTGTGGATGGTGTCAATGCCCTGTGGGGAAGAACCACCATCAAGAAGGAGGATAAGAGCCCGGTGAGCCAACACATCCACCATCCTGTCATTTGTTCCACTCGTCTTCATACTCATTCTCCTGAAGTTACATCCAATAAACTGTCTCACAAGTGACTCTCTCACCGCAATCATAGATGAATCCAGAGGATCTCACTTTGGTTTATAATCTGAGGAAGCTGATGAAGAACGACTGGGTGAGAAGTTGCAGACAATGACCACTGCTTGGAGAGAATCAAGTAATATTGCATTTGAAGTTAAAATTCCCTTTTTTTTTGTCAGAGTGGAGGTGCAGTCATGACCACTCTGTCTCAATCACGGTTTTTCTACATTTCAAAATCTTCATACTTGCCTCAAGAGCTGCTGGGAGAGGTCAGTGGTCATTTTATTCTATTTTACTGTCTGTAGACCTTGTCCTGGAGCTCTTACTGCGGACAAGCTTTTGTTCGCTTCTGTAACTTTGGTCATTATGCAGGAAATTGCAAACTTGACCTCTTCAGTCTGTGCCACTGGCCTCAAGAGAAGCGGTTATTTAATGGAAAAATGAGACACACAAGACTCAGTGGTAGTGGTTATTAGCAGAGCGTGGATAAAAATTGTCAACAAAGGATGAGTAGCCATATTTGTTTAGTGCATGTAAGCTTTCCCACGACACTAAACAGAGCAGAAAAGCTTTTTTCTGAGCAGAAATCTAAACAGCACTATTCCTTTCCCACTTGTGAAGTGTGACTGTAATCATCGGCAGCATCGTACCATGTGGTTAAACTGTTTGCAGTTGGTTCTAATATTCATTGCGGTCGTATTTGTCTGATGCCTGCATGTCACAAGATCAATTTCCTAATGGATGAATCGGTCCACCATTGTCAGCACAGATTTCACTCGATGCCGGACAACGATTCAACTACAAACCTCAAAGCGGGGTCCCATAACATTCATGTCTCATCAAATTAAAATTTTGAGGTTGTAATTACATCTGATTCATCATTTAGATTTTTTTAGGCTGTCCATGTCAGTGACTATGCACCATGGTTTAAGCTGTTGTTCAGGTCATCTCTTTTAGTTGTTCAGTGTTCATTATTGGGCATGTTTTGCTGCATGACTATCTGTTGATTTAAAAGGTGTGACCACTCGTTTAAATACAGTCTTACAAAAATAATGGTACCAACGATACCAACAATAGCAATGATAATAACAGCACTTGACTGTCACATCAACATCCTGTTTCCTATCAGAAAGGGTTTGACAGCATGGACCCCTTCATCCCAGTGTCAGTGCCCAACTACAGCGAGAAGGAGTTTGAGAGTTGTTACCTCTACTACACGGACAGAAACTGGCTGCAGCATCCACAAAGTAAACACCACAGCCCTTTTTCTGTGAATGATGATTCACTGATGCTCTTTATCTGAATATGTTTTGTGTTGATTTTCCTCAGGTCGAACGGAGGAAGGGAAGAAAGAACTCATCTTTCTGAGCAACAGAAATCCTGCCATATTCGAAAAACTTTGTTCTTACTTATGAAGTCATGCAAAGTATTGAATCACACACATATAGAACTATATATCAGTGATTCTTAAACATCAAAATGTGCGTCTGTATAATAATGTGTCTCCAGTTCTGTAAATCATGTGTGCTACTTTGATAATAAAATGTTGAAGAAACTGAAAAAAAAACTTAAAATAATATTTGGGTCTTTTTAAAAAAAAAAAAAAATTCTGTGCTTCAGAGATGTAATATGCTCAACAGTACATTATTTGATTACGATGACTGGAAAATAAATGATATTGGCGCTATTGGCTCATGATTTCAACCCACATGACTGTGTTATTGCATGTAAGAGTACTAAGAGCATAGAGTATTGTGAATCTAAAATATGAATGCCTTCTAGTGTGCAGACTGTTTTGAAGTAGAAGCTGTATCTCCAATTAACCTTTTGACAGTTACCTATTATCTCCCTTCATAGAATTTCACATTGTAACTCATTAAAATCTAGCCAACTAGAAGCTTTGACTTAACTTTTCATTACCACAAATTTGATACAATTTCAACACCTGGAATTCTGAAAGCATTTAATTGTGAATCGGCTATACATTTTGTATATAAATTTAGACTTACAGTTGATTTCCTTTATTTGTCACTATGCAGACACACAGTGGATCTGGCAATAAAATGTCGTTATTTGGCAACTGACAACAGTTTAAATACAAAAAAAATACAAAAGTGCAATATATATATATATATATATATATATATATATAATGAACGGTTTGATTCCCATTTTTTTAAATCTTGCACTGATGTCACTCTGTTGGCAAATAAACATCTCTGTTGTGGCTTTAAATTGATGTACTCAAAATGTGACGTTTCTGCAGAAAATAGTGAGAAGAGAAATAAAATCATAAATAAATACTGTAGGTCCAAAAGGTCAAACCCATCGTTGGTTCCTGGTGCAGTGTCCCCTGGCGGCGGGTAGTAGTTACTGCAGGCGTATCACGTGACCGTTTGAAACGTCACATGACCCAAATGAGTTTTGTTTTGTTTTGTTTTCTTACTCGCCAAAGAAAACAGCCTGGGAGTAACTGGTTTATCAGTTTGTAAAAGTTAAGCTGCCTGCTGGCTGTAAACACCTGAGAGGACCTGCGGGACATGACAGAGTGTGTGTCGACAACCTCTGAGGTGAGACTTGATCTCAACAACACCCTGAATGATGGGACAATGAAAAGTGTGTGTCAGCCGAATGAACACTGGGCGTCCTGTTGTCAATGGAGTCTGGTCAAGTGTCCGGTGCTGGTGTGTTTTCCGTGGTGGTGGGTCAGGTGTGTTCGGATTTTTGCAGTGTTAAACAGTGTCTGTGTGTTTGGTGTGTGTGTGTGTGTGTGTTTCAGGTAAAATGGCGCTGTCACTGTCAGCTGTCACCCTGGCCCTCTTCAGCCTGACTGCACCTGTCAGCCCCTCCACAGGTAACCCCGAGTGTCATATGTGCACACATGACACAAAACACCTGCGTCATAAAGTGTTGCGCAGAAAAAAACCCACCAAGTCTTATAGTCCGGTAACGTTTATGACTTCATCTCCATCCAGGAAGAAGTAAGTGTGCTGCCAGAAACTTTGGCCATGGCTCTGTGGTGTGTGAGTGCAACTCCACCTACTGCGACAGCATTGGGAAGGAAAGCCTGCCTCCACTGGGATACTACTCCTCCTACGTCAGCAGCATGGCCGGCAGCAGACTGGACCCTGGGCAGGGTCCGGTCCAGGTGAACAGTACTGGGGCAGGTGAGACACAGGGGTTTGTTATTGTAAAGTCAGGGTTGTTAAAGCAGGTGAAGATCATTGTGTATGTGTGTGTGTGTGTGTGTGTCATTTAGGCCTCAGCTTGACCATCGTACCTTACCAGAAGTATCAGAAGATCAGGGGGTTGTTATTGTAAAGTCAGGGCTGTTAAAGCAGGTGAAGACTATTTTGTGTGTGTGTGTGTGTGATTTAGGCCTCAGGTTGACCATCGTACCTTACCAGAAGTATCAGAAGATCAGAGGCTTCGGTGGTGCCATGACAGACGCAGCAGCTATCAACATCCTCTCTCTCTCTGCGGACACCCAGGACCAGCTGCTCCGGCAGTACTTCTCTACTGAAGGTACCGATATGACGCTTGTATTGAAGAAAATGTCCATATTCCAAAATGATGGTTGGTTAGAGGGAAATGTATTCACTACATTGTAGATATGAGATGAGACGAGCCCTACAGCGTCACTCTGTGTCTGAGATGTTCCATCACACAGGTGTCAAACATGCGGTCCAGGGGTCAAATCCAGCCCAAAGTTATGAAATGCAAAAATCACACTGAAGATGTTAATGGTGTTAAAATCATCTGTATTCAGTTTCCACATCCAGACTAATATGATCTCACCTGGGTCAGACCATTAAACTAAAGTGGTGAAAAATGTTTTATGGTACCATTACGTAAAATTATAATGGTACCCTGAAATGTTTTTAGATTAGATTAGGTTAGATTAGATTAGATCCCTTTATTAGTCCCCTGCAGGGAAATTTCAGGTTACAGCAGCACTTATAAGACAAGACACACACAGAGAGATACTGTAAATTTGATGGAAAATAAGAGTAAAAACATAATAATAGAAATATATAAATAGAAATAAAAACAGATTGAGTGCAACAGTAAAGATCAATAAAGAGACGACGTCAGATATATAGTAATATAAATAATATAATATAATATAATATAATATAGTAAATATACAAAGACATCATGGGTTATATAGTAACATACAGTTCTATAGTTATACAGTTCTATAGTTATACCCTTATTGTTATATAGTAATATACAGACATCGTGAGTTATA
>JAPTHA010000009.1:24112340-24128275 GCA_029814585.1 Gymnapogon annona
ATAAATAATCAAAATAAATAAGATGGACAAAGTAACAATGTAAACAGTACTATAAACAGTGAAAATACTGCACATCAATGTAAACAGTATTATAAACTTTGAAAATACTATATATCAGTGTAAACAGTACTATAAACAGTGAAAATATTATATATTAGTGTAAAGAGTACTATAAACAGTGAAAATACTATATATTAGTGTAGATAGTACTGTAAACAGTGAAAATATTATATATCAGTGTAAACAGTACTATAAACAGTGAAAATACTACATATTAGTGTAGACAGTACTATTTCAGGGTTGAACACATTCTTACGGCTATTTTTTTGGTTTTCCGTTGAGGACTACGCTGCAAGCTACTTATTTTCTAAGCCGAGGTCCTTGTCCCCTCCAGGTCCAACAGTGGCTCATCCTGATAGGAACAGAATCCAACACAATCAATGCGGGCTCGTCCACGTTGTGTAATGTGACATAGTAAAAGACAAGTGATACAGGGGCTCTGAACGCCTCGGAACATCCCAACACAAACAGTAGCGTGTAAAGATATTTTCATCTTCCGCGACAGATTCAGTCACATCCATGATGTTGACGAGCCGGAGCTCAGAACGCTCAGCCGTGCACTATGCTAAAATGTACTGAACTGATTGTTATTTTTAAGAACTGGCAACCCACTGCATGGATTTTGTGTAACAAAAAATTCACTGACCCAGTTTTGTTTCTTAAACAGCCAGTGTGGTATACATCTATGTATCGCTCCAGACACCACTCTAGGTTGACATTATCCTCTCCAGAAGGTTCCGGAGCTTCCATCCTGCTGAACACATGCTGTTCTAACACAGTGACCACTTTCACAGACACAAAATCTAGTGAAATGGGTTTATTTCTGTCACAACATTTCCATATACAGTATAATAATATTCCGCATGGAGTGTTTTATCCATATATTGTTCCCTCTTGGTCAATCTCTCCCCTTGATACTTGAGGATATTTCTTATTTTTGTGACTATATTGGATTTGCATTTGTTCTCAGACACAATGCAGAAGAAAAACCAATTAATATGCCGTTTGTTAGAAACAGTTGGCTAATACGCAGAGACTCATAATTATATGACTCCCTATTCTCTAATTGATCTTCTCTGGGTTGCAGCTCAGAGTGTTGATGATGCGGTTTTTATCTGACCAATGACTTGACTATGATCTAATTTCCAGCTGAGCCTCGCAGGATGGCGGGCAACAAACACATTTTCTCACACATGGTGGGGAACTTAATAACACAATGGCTCACTGGCTTCATATTTTATGAACTTACAAAACGGCACATTTTGCAACAAAGTGGTAATGATGATTAGCTGTCTGTCGGGAGAGTCAGAGAGTCGTGCATCAGGCTTTCCTTTTTTGTTGTTGTTTTTTTTTTATTCCTCTGTGGAACTAAACAAAAAGTGCACTGAAGTAAAATAACAGAATTATTAATTTCTCCTGTCTGTCAATAATTTTTTCACAGGCTTGGATTTTTTTTTTTTTTTTTTGCTGTCAAGAATCATTTCAGGACCAAGTTTCAGCAGAACCCCCCCACCCCACCCGGGGCACCTCTTTGTTCTCGTAGAGGTTTTGTCACTTCTCTCTAAACTGCAGGAGCTGAATCACACTGCTCTGACCACAGACATGTTGAATACTCGCTCAATGCTGCAGGTTTAAGCACCATGTTGAGCAGAAAATCCAACTTCCTCTCAAGTCCTGCCACCACCAGCTCCTTCTCACCCTCCCTCCCCCTGCTCCCTTCCTCCTCTACCCTCCCTGCAAAGGATGAAGCGGGTTTGGAAGATGAATGAATTAATGAAATGAATAATTCAATGTTCTGCATGTGGAAACTGAATTCAGATGATGGTACATTTTAGGGTGCCATAATAATTTTATATAATGGTACCCTAAAGCATTTTTCACCACTTGTGTGTATTTACAGCACTGATACTGGTATGGTTTGGTGTTGAGATGTTGGAAAGGACAATGTCAGTTATCTGCAACTCGGATGTTTGCTGAACAAGAAGGTTTCAGAAATGTAAACAGATAAAAGTGAGGGCGACTGCAGTGACTCCAGTAATTGGTCTTTCACGTATGTTTACTTTGAGATAAAACAAGTTCTCACGGAAAAGTAAACATTAGAACATCGGCAAAGATCATGCCAAGTTAGAACGGGTAGATTCTAAAGTATTCAGGTAGGATTACAGAAAGTAAAAATGACACGTCTACATTTTCTTTTGTTCATACAATAAAAAAGTGACACAAAAGAAGAAAAAAACAAAAAATATCCTTTAAGGAATAGAATAGAATAGACTTTGTCATCACACAGCTTGTGCAATGTACAAATACAGTCCTATGTTTTTCACACAGTTTTTCCTCTGTTTCCCATTCATTCATGTCACGTCTCAGACTAACACGGACTGTTTCTTCCTATTTCGGTGACTCTTGGAGTCTGTGTTGATTCATCTGTTAACCGTCTTCTCTGTGATGCTGGGTTTCTGGCAGGTATCGGCTACAGCGTGGTGCGTGTGCCCATGGCCAGCTGCGACTTCTCCACCCGTCTGTACACTTACGATGACACGACCGCAGACTACGGCCTGGACAACTTCACGTTGGCGCCCGAGGACGTCAACATGAAGGTTACTCCATCGTCCTCAACCCTCCTACACAGTCCCCAGTCCATCCTTGTCATCTGTCCTCATGTCCTTGTCAGATCCCTCTCCTGCAGCGTGCCGGGGCCATGTCCCCTCAGCCACTGTCTCTGCTGGCCAGCGCCTGGAGTGCCCCCGCCTGGATGAAAACTAATGGTGCACTCATTGGAAAGGGCTCCTTGAAGGGCCAGCCTGGGGGAAAGGAGCACAAGACCTGGGCTCGGTACTATATCAGGTGACATCTGCGGCTTCATCACGCAATGATTTCACTCGTAGGTTCTGCTGGATACAAGAGAAATTTACTCTCATTTCTTTCGCTCTCAGGTTCCTCGAGGAATACGCTAAATATAACTTGACCTTCTGGGCAGTGACCACAGGAAATGAGCCCTCTGCAGGACGTATGACAAATTACAGGTCTCTCCGTTTGAAGTGCAAAGACACAAAACAATGTCCAATACGCTCATGGCTGGTAGGTTTTGAGGTGTTATACCATGTCCTTCTGTAGTTTCCAGTCTCTGGGTTTCACTCCTGAGGAGCAGAGGGACTGGGTAGCCCTGGACCTGGGCCCGGCCCTGCAGGCTTCATCATTCCCTCACACACATATCCTCTTACTGGATGACAACCGCCTGCTGCTGCCTCACTGGGCTAAAGTGGTGAGTCCAAGGACAAACACATACTGCAGAGGGAAGAGGACGTTACACCTGAGTCCATACAGCGGATGAACACCGCTGCACAAAACAGACCATGGAAAACACAGGACTGACTCGAGGCTGAAACACAACCTTCAAACAGGCAATATTAGGACAAATACAAAGTCAGCTGTGTTCTTTGAAGTTAAAGTATGTGTAGTTGGGATGATTGGAAGAATAAAAGGATTTTTACCTGCTCTATATCAGGGCTGTCAAACTCATTCTAGTTCAGGGGCCATATACTGTCAGTGTGATCTCAAGTGGACTAGACCAGTGAAATAATAGTGCATTCACTTATTCATTCATTTGTCTTCCAAACCCGCTTCATCCTATGTATAGTAATCCAAATGATAGTGTGAAAAGAGTAAAACTATATGTTGGACACCCCTGCTCTATCCCTGGGCTCCGAATTGTTTTCTTGAGGGAACATTAAAAAATTAAAGTGTATTTGATGAAGTACTTTTGACAGAGCAAAGTCACTAAGGGCATCATAGTAATACTGTTGTTATGAACCGTATAATGAAGAAAATCTTGAATAAAGTAAGTATAGAGAGAGTAAGATGATCTCGGGTGTTTCATAAGAGAAACGTGATCAGAATGAAGACCGTGAAAAAATTAAATAAATTAACCAAACCGACAAAAATACTTAGTATTAAAAGGAAATATCTGGATGACAGTTAAGGCAGTAGTTTGGGCTCAACCTTGTGATTTTCTTCAAGTTAATTTGAGTGTGTTTTTACATACAAGAGGAAAGACGGCTGAGTTTTCGTTCCTTTTTCAGGTTCTGAGTGACGTGCACGCAGGACGGTACATTCACGGCGTGGCAGTTCACTGGTACATGGACGGTTTTGTCCCGGCTGAGATAAGCCTGGGAACCACACACCACATCTACCCGGAGTATTACCTGTTTGGCACAGAGGCCTGTGCCGGCTGGAGCCCCTTGGACCGAGGAGTGAAGCTGGGCAGCTGGGAGCGAGCCCAGCAGTACGCACATGACATCATCGAGGTAAACGGGCTTTTGTTCTGTGCATGTGGGTTCTGTGTGTTCGGTCGGATGCGCTTCAACTTGTGCAAGATTTGACAAGCCGTGAGCTGTTCCACAGAGGTGAGTCAAGCACAGTCCGTCCCCCACCCCCACCCGCTGCTGCTGCAGTGCGAGTTTACATGTTCTGCTCAGGTGCATCGTCTTCAAGCGCTGCCTGCAGGCCACCAGAGCAAGCTGGAACTGGTGCTCTGTTTCTGCTTTCTTTCTGTTGCCTCCTCTTGAAGGGAAATCAAATTATCTTTCTAAAATACAAGGGAGTTGTTTGGATTTGCATTCTATTCAACATTTAAGCAAATAACGAAGACACAAGACTACTGGGCCGAGTTCAAGAATAAGGACATGTTCATACTGCACTGTAGAAAAACAAAATAAACCACATTGCTTCAGCTTTATATACCCGAGCAGGGTTTGTAGGACTTAGGAGGTGTGCGGTCAACATATGTCTCTCTGTGACTCAAGCAGTTCACTTACGTATATATGTGTTTATGAATACATACGTATTGTGAAAACCAACCAACCAAAGGGTCCAATCTGGCCCCTGGGATGAATTTATGAAATGCAAAAATCACACTGAAGATATAAACAATCAAGGATGTTGAAATAATTTGAGGTCAAATCAGTATTTATGTCGGTCAGATCAGTTAAATGGTATCACAATAACCTCGAAGCTTAAATATAAAAACAGCTCATTTTACTTCGTGTGTCACTTCAATAATACAAAATACAGATTGACGCAAATATCTTATTTATGATCACGGGCAATAAAAACACGACTGGACTGGTTTGCTCCATCACAGGACTTGAACCATTACGTGGTGGGCTGGACTGACTGGAACCTGGCACTGGACCAGACTGGTGGACCAAACTGGGTGAAGAACTTTGTGGATAGTCCAGTCATAGTGGACGCAGAGCGTGACGTCTTCTACAAGCAGCCCACCTTCTACAGCATGGCTCACTTCAGGTACGTCCTCTAGGCGGGCTTATTGTCCACATTTAATGATGTAATGTACTTTATTCAAATGACAGTAACACATTCAAACAGCAAGTTCCTGTGGGAGGGGTCTCAGCGAGTGGGCGTGTCTGCAAGTCACAAAACAGACCTGGAGTACTCGGCCTTCGTCCGACCCAATGGCTCAGTCGTACTCGTCATCCTCAACCGGTACGTGTTCATATTCACTGTGTAGGAAAAGTGCACAGGTGTAGCTGATGGAGATGACACTGCTGGTCTGGTTGTGTTTAGGTGGTCATCAGTGGTCCAGTTTGAGGTCTGGGATCCCGCAGTGGGCTACATCCCCTTCACCGCTCCACCTCACTCCTTGCTTACACTCCTTTGGAACACACACTAATCGTTAACAGGTACCCACACGTATTTGATCATTTCAGACCAAAAGGTGCTTTCGAAAGATTCATTTCAAGACAGAAAACTTCGCCGTTTTGAGAACTGAGACAAAATGCTATTGTGCTCACCTTCAATGTACCCTAAACTTGACTTGATTTTTCATTATAATCCTTTTTTTTTTTTTTGGAAGATTTTTGTATAAGAATGGAATGTTCTCTCACAAAAATTACTTGTGCTGCAATGTTCCTTAATTTAGATGTGATGAGATGCTTCAATTGTACATACATTAAAATGCCTTATACTAATGCTATTTAATATCTAATAAATGCATCATGTCTACAAATGCTGAAGTACCATAACATTCGTATTAGGACAATAAGCGACGACAGTTGAACACGTCCAGTTTTTTTTTTGACAATTTATTAATACATCATAGACATTTTTTTCATATATATAATATACAGTTGAATAACCAGGTAATTCACATTTGTGTCTCCATTCTCAATGTTTTTTTTCCTTTGCAAATCATAAGTTGTTGGACTAAAAGTATTTACATTTTTTTTTAAAAAAAAGGTGATACAAATGTACGTCAAAAGACAGTGATGAACAGAGGAATGGAACCGACACATCTGTTGATAATATATACACCAAGAGGAATATGATCAGATTTAAGTACTGGATAAAGGGCTGAGCTCCGTGGATTTTAAGTGCATTCCCTTACTCCTGCCACATAATTTTTTATGTGAAATATCTTGAAAGGAGTCCCTTGCGTTTATTAGATGTCAAAGCTTTCATTATGGGAAATTAAACAGCAGCTACGTGACGATTCCTGTTGAAGATCTGCCTGTTGTGTCGAAGTCCATTACAGAGGGTGGACACGATAACGTGAACACACCGTGCAGTAAACCTCCATCACAAGTAACAGACCATCAAACATCTGACATGGTCTCAAACAATATTTTACATAATCCTATTTGTAAACATAGAATTTATTGCAGGGTTATCATCCGTTGGGTTTTAAAGTCGTTACATACAGCCTCTGTAAATGCCTAGAGTGGAAGTCACCCGTACAGCATTCCTGTGTGCCTTACAGGGCTCAGTTGCAGGTTTCAGCGAATCTTCAGGTAAAGAGGGCACTGTATACGATAGGAAGTCTGGCATTTCCTCATTAAAGTGTATTGTAGCAGTGCATTTTTCAGAACGGATGGAGAGGGAGGTTACTGGAGAGGTGAAGTGGAGAAGACACGGGCTTGATCACCAATCTAGGCTGGTTTGTTATGAGGCAAACAAAAGAGATCGGCAGACCTCCACACACTGGGTGGGTATCCGTTTACAACGTTGTGGAGGAAGGCATTAAAACTGAAAAGTAAAAAATACCAAAAAAAAAACAAAACAGAAACAAAACTTTAGATTGAGATGATTATGACTGGGATGAAAAGAGGAAGATGAGAAGTGTTTTGTCTTCTCTCATGTTGTTGGATGTGGGTGAGAAGAACCAGGGGATGAGACGGGTGTCTCAGAAGGACCATCTGTCATGTGTGCGAGGGTCCATGGAGAGGGACGGGGACTCTGACGGGGGCTGGCTGCTGCTGTCTTCTCCGTTCAAACTCTTCCTACACACTGGACATGTGTCGTGCTGTGGCAGTAGAACATAAAGGAGGCCACATCAGCTTTGTGTTTAACAACCAGGAACTATTACGGCAGCTATTAACCATGAAACAGCACTTCTTTTGGTTATTGTTGAAATGTTATAGTAATGGAGGGTCCAAAATAAAAAAAAAAATATATATATATACCAGCATTTTAGTAAAGTAGCAACAAAAAAACTATTGCAAGACGTTTTTGTTCAAAGTAATCCCACATCTCAAACTGGGATCATTTTACCCATGTTAGTGTCCATAAATTTATCTACGTCTATGTTAACTCAAAGGAATTTAGAAGCACTTTATGCAGTCGCTTCAATATTCTGCATTGATTCTATAGTTAAAACCAGATAGCCATAGCATTTGAGAGGTATTTCTTTAAACTTAATTACCGTTTATTAAAGAGTCAAGAAGAGTGCTGTCTCTTCAAAATAATACTAGCAAAGTCTCTTCCTCCTTTGCTGTGACTCACCATTTCCAGCCACGGTACTATACAGTCTGAATGAAAGAAGTGGTTACAGGGTAGCTGTCTGACCGGCTCTCCCACTGCAAAGTCCTCTTTGCACACTGGACATTCCATACAGCAGTCTACAGGACAGACGATGAGGTGAGGTTTTTAGCATTTATCCAATATCAATACCCTCAGTCACATGAGACTGTCTTGGACTGAAATTCGCTGCACAGCAACATTTCCTGATGACATATTCATCAGATCATTAGTGCCAGAGCTCTGTCTGCATCACAAATTCTGCTGGCAGGGAATTTAAGATAAGGATGCTAAGCATGGCTGCATTAATGACTACACAAAATGAATCAAAAGACGCCTCATGGCCTGGGGAAGAACTGTGTCTGTTATTTATCCAAGTAACCCCTGCAAACCAGCAAAATATTTACAAACAACAATTACCCAAACAAAATGCTGTCATTTTATGCAAGCTTCTCTGGCAGGTGGCGACAGTACATCAACATTATTTCAATATGTTCATGAATATAGCTGAACAAGGATATATCCACATTAAGACATAACAATAATGACTTGGATTTCTAAAAGTTTAACATATCGATCCATTATTCATTCACTCACACTCCTCTTCAGACATATCAATTTCTATGATGCATTATGATCCGTAGATGTGACGCTGATATTTATAATGCCATTTCATTGTTATGTATCTAAACAAATATATTCCACTGACTGATCCCCATATGCACAAAGGAAGTGAAACTCCAGTCATAATCACAGGAGGAAATACAGAAATATGTAGCTGGAGGATAACATGGTGCAGCCGTGGTAGATAAAAAAAAAAGCAACTGACCTGCTTGTTCCTGAGAAATATTGACTGTTGGGAGAGATGAGATCTTCTCTTTCTCTGCTGGAGGGGGTCCCGTGTTTTCCAACTGACCTAGTAACTTCACACACAGTACACATAAACATTTATCAGCGAAATAGACATTTACGCAGTGACAAGAACATAAAGTTGGCATCATATTAATGTTCTTTACCTGTGTTATCACGGCGTCTAATCCTCCTTGGCCCCAGGCGTAGTCACCTGGATTAGAGTGCAGCATCCCCGTCCTTAAAGACACAGAAACCGCAAGCTATTAAGAAATACGACTGTAGTAACACTCAGCAGTTGTTTAATTAAATGACATCACCTTACAGTTAGGAGGGTGAGAAAACATTAACACGTTTAAGTATTATGTTTTATGAGACTGCAATCATTTTTAATAATTAATTTATGGGTAACGTTTAATGGTGCACAGTTCATTTCGTGTGTGGTGTTATAATCTATTATCAGTACATGGATCTTTCTGTTTTGACTCCATGACACCATATGACATGCATAAGGTTTGGTTTTCTTGTCTTGTTTGATGTGTCACAATATATAGAACCATAACCACTGTCTCTACACATATCATCAGGCACTTGCTGGTACGCAGCCATCCTTACCATGAGAGGGGAGGTGAGCCAGGGACTCCGGAGTTGGCAAAAAGACCAGCAAGAAACTGTTGTACGATCCTGTAAAACAACAGGGAGAATGTAATCAGGGGGGGTGATGGGTGGGTGAACCGAGGGTGCATCAGTCAGTTACTCACCCTTCTACAGCAGGTGAACGGTCTGGTCTACTGCTGCCTCTGGACCGATACCTCCTCTGGGTGTGCAGCCGGGTGTGACGTGCAGGCCCCCAGTGTTCCCCAGTTCCTAATAGACTCCCCATTGGTCCCCCAAGGCCTGCTGGGACTGATCCTCCAATTGGGCCAACTCCCAACCCTCCCAGGTCACTGAGACTTCCCAGGCGCCCACCAGGTAGCCGAGGTTCTGAGTCTGGGTTGTCACTGTCTGTCGTAAACGGCCGCTCCAGCAACAGCAGGTGCCATAACTGCAGGGATGGAGGAGGTGAGTACAGTAGAACAAGGAGAGGTTTTCAGGCAAAATGGTGGTGATTGTAGGGAAGGACACCACAAAAACAAACAAACGTGAAAGAGTGAAGAGAGAGAAAAACAGGGAGAAGAAAGACGGTAAAGGCAATTACTTCATTATTGTTCCTTTACCCACCATGTACTCCACCCCCCCCCCAAAAAAAAAAAAAAAGAAAAATCCTCTAAGTAACTCATACCTCTGCAAACTGCGTGGCTGTCTCATCTATCCCATTAGCACCACCCTCTAGGAGACTGGGGAAAGAAGAGCACAAGCAGACAAAAGACACAATAGTAGCGCCACATATTGAGTCCTGTCCACAAGTATAGTATTAAGCGGGGATTAAGCTACTCGGTCAGGGTACAGATAATACAATGTGTGCATTTTGGAAAAGCAGGCATGAGAAAACATCTAACAGTCTGCCTGCCCGAGAAAAGTAAAACACAAGTTGTCTGAAGTGAGCCGCATCTTCTAAATGACAAAAAAATGTCTCTCTTACCTGGAATCTTCTGTTACTTCCTCTATGAACCCTGAATCACATCTTGGACAGATGTATTCCTGGAAAAAGTCAAGGCAACAACTTCAGACACACAGCACTGTATATATCTGAATCTAAAGGTTTAGAGGCAAAGAGTTGGGTACTGACAACCATATCCTACAAAACAGTTTTGGTTTTCTGGGCAGTTTTTCACCTGGTTTTCTAGAGGCACTTGACATGTTAGTGAATCCAGAAACTCACTTACCTGATTGGACAAATGGTGATAAAGTACTGTTGAATGCAACGTCATGGGGAACTAATATTTACTATAACAACCTCTTAGTTATTATAATAGAATAACCAAGGCGTGAGCTTCTGAATCTAAAGTACTGTGTAAAAGACTTAGGCTGTCTTTAATTAAATGCACAAAGTACAATTAAATGGTTCCTTCAGATCAGTGTTCCGCGTGGCCTTGTTTGACCTTTAGATCTTGAACTCTCTTGGGTTAACATCCTAGAAGTTCCCTTCTTAAGAACACGCCACAGCTTTTCATTGCTCTTGGGGTGTCCATTATTTTCTCTGTCCAGATGATACCACACAGCTTTTGTAATACCCATAGTTTTCTGAAATATACTTTTGCTTTATAAGCTGTTTACACTTTCCCTGCATATTCCCCTTGCACAGATATTGGTAAAGACATAAAATTGTGTGTGTGTATATATATATATATATATATATATATATATATGAGCATTATTTTATTGCTACAACAAGAAACTTAGTGATAGCCTACGCTATATGTAAAACCGTATGGCTTATAAAGTCAGTGCAAATGAACATCTGTACTATCCTGAAAAAGGAGGGTTAGTTGAATGGTGATGGATGTGTAGGATATGGGCAAAACTGTAACTATATATGGTATGTTTGAGTTGTTTGAACTGATTTTGGACAAAAAGACTTGACATACTTTCCCAACTAAGTGGAAGCAAGTGGAAAACCTGGGTTCTTTGAAGGGAATCATAACAATGTAAAAACGTTGTTTACTAATCAAGTCCAGAAAAGAATACTGTTAGTCTGTATTGGTAGGATAATATCAGTTTGGTTTGAATGATAGCCGGTGTTTTATGAATGCAACCCAAGAGGTAAAGCTGGTCTGCCAACCACACCTAACGTGTTCTGTGTTTCACAGCCAGCTAAAATAGAAAGGGGAAAACACTCCTGCATGTTTATATATACAACACATGCACGCTATCCCTTGCTATGGAAAGAATTTCTCAACCTTGGGGATGAAAGGCATCTCTGTTTATTTCATAGCCTATATTATTTTAAATCTTCGTAAAATAAATCTGGTATTTTTAATTATCGGTCTGGATATTACTGTTGCATGATCAAATTTACATGACAATTTAGCACAAAAATAGGTTAAAAGATTTTGATCAGAACTGTTCATACGACTTATCTAATCCAAAACTACTCCTGTGAATTGGGTGTCACGGTCACAAAAAGGTTCATCTATTTGTTGCAAGAATGGATACGTGGCTGGGACAAGCTCCTGAGATATAGTAGTGTGAGGTGATAAATTCGAGTGTTGTAGTCACTAGGATCAGTGAAGACATGCCACAGGATTGAGTGTGTCTGAGGCAAGCAGGCCAGTTTAGAGTCTGTGACGAAGAAGGCTGGAATTAACCATCTTGGCCATATGATGTCATGTTCATACAAACAAATAAATAAACACAAGTCAGTCTCAACTTTAAGATGTGGAATCTAGAAAAGTTTGGCGATTTGTTTGTTTAAAAAACTATTAAATTGATAGTTTTCTAATATCAGTAATGAATGATTACTTATAAGTCCTTTTGCAAGAATGGCATTAATATTTGGATCCAGAAATCACTAGAGCATTAACATAAATTCAGTTAATGTTCCTGTGAAACTGTTTAATCAAATACTGGATTTTATATGGATACACACATGTCAGGTTGAACACACTGACCTCGCTTTTCAGTTATAGTGCCCAAGGCGCTACAAAATAACAAATGTATTCAAACTGAAAATCCCACCACAGAAATCCAAAAGAAATGTGTCGAATGCAAAATGAGAATAAAGTTGTCATTTAAAATGAGGGCCATGTCTCGGTATGTATTTTACTGACACTTTTGACTTTAAAACTGAAAGTGAAAACATTATGTCTCCAAAAATCCCCCGGTGCATTAAAAATGTTTTAACAGGGATGTCAACTGAAAACGAGAACAACATATCTTTCACCAGCTGACTTTTTACAATGTCTGTGAGCTTTAATCGTAGTAATACAAACCTTCCTCTCAGCTGTTTGTGTTTTGTGCAAAGCACCATATCCCAAGCTGTCAATGCAAGGACTTGAAAAACGGCAATTTGTCAAAACTGTTTCAAACACACCAGCTTGACAAACTTGTCAACATCTGGTTTAAAGGTATGATTTTTGATGGAGTATTTTACGGTTGACATTAGTTTATTTAGTGACTTAACAACAACAAACCCCGGCTAACTGCTAACTGATTAGCTTCGATTTAGCTATAGCAAGCAAGCGAAACAATCGGTTTTTAAGAGAAAAGCTGAGTTGACAACCGGTCGTTTAAAGCGGGAGGGTGTGATCAGTACAGAGGGAAAAAGGTTCTCCTTACCGGGAGTTTGGGGTTTACTTCTCCCTTACAACAGTGACAGAAAAACCGATGCGGGGGAACAGCCGCAGCCTCCGCCATCTTCCCCAAACCAGCACAAACACTGACGTCGGTCCTCCACAATCTGAAGCCCGTCGGCCGCCTCCAGCCCGGCATGCACCGCGGCTCAGACCAGCCAATCACAGAGAGCGCAACTATGTATCGGAAGTGTATGTTGTCAGCTGAGCCGCATGTGTTAAGACTTGCATCAGTGGTATGGTTAAAAGAGAAGATCTCTACACTCTTGAATATTGGAAAGGTTAGTAGAAATACTTATACATCAAAGTGTAAAACGTGTGTAGCCCTCAGTTATTTGTTGTCAAGTTTTTTTTGCTGTGTTTTGAGATCTGGCTTTTAAAAATACTTATTTATGAACATTGGACATGAAGGAGTAGTTGTGTGTGAACTGGTGTGGAGTCAAATACCACTGAAAATGTATATATTTTTAGCAGACGACAAGTCTACTTGTTCATTTTAACACATCGTCAAGATTGTTCGGTTACATTAGTTTGGAGCTGTGGGATCCACCTTTTATGGTGGCGTTATTCCAGCAGAACATAATGCATTTTATTATCATTAAAATGCAACGTTATACTTTCCCCCATAACATCTCCTTTAAGGGTTAAAAGTAACCACGCATTATTAAGCAGCATATCAACAGCTTGCTGTTTTTTTTACTGTAGCATCATGATGCTTAACTTTGTTTGGCTTTGAGGTAAAATGGGAAAAAACGCAGACGATGCCTATCTTATTAAAAACAATTTTTATAGGATGTCACAAAGTGGTATGTTTTAATAAAAACAATTTCGTAACGTAAAAATAAATACTGCAGATATGTGAGACATCTACAGAATATTTGTGCATTGGTTGTATTTGTTCAGTATAAAGAATGTAGGTGTAAAACCACATCTGTGTTTGTCTGAATTCAGATGACTGCTCAGGAGGTGCGTCTCTGTGGTCTTCTGCTGAGAGAGCATTTTGGAGAAGTGGTGGAGAAAGTGGGAACGCACCTGCTCAGAAGTGGAGCGCAGAATCTTAGAACTATCATTCATGAAACGGGTCTTCCACTGGACCTGGTAACATCCGCTTATTTTTAGACTTTATGTCATATCAGCATGTTTCCATAATGGTAACATTTTGCAATATATCCTGTGTGTCTATTTTGTTCTTATTGCGTAGTATATTGTCTGTACATCACCTTTGTGTATTCCCTATAGATCTTCTGCTTTTCTGCACTGTTTCTGTTCACTGAACTGTGATTTAAATAAATAGATTTTTTAATGCTTGACCCATTCTAAAAACTTGATTCACAGAAGAAGCTTGATACTTGTACTCAATAATGTTTCGCTCCACTAAAATGCATAAACCTTAATCATGCATGATGAGGAATCTTTTATTTATTTTCTAATAATTAACAAAACACTTTTTCTGTGTTGTAGGTGAAAAAGTCTCTGTGTGTACTTATACAACATGGAGCCTGTGTTTTTCGCTCTGGTCGTAAAGGACCTGGATTCCCCACTGAGTACCAGGCCAGTAGCGATCGGATTCTCAGAATTCTGCGCTATCCGCGGTACATTTACACAGCCAAAACGCTGTACGGTGACACTGGAGAGCTCATCGTAGAGGAGTTACTGCAAAGAGGTCACATGACCATGAGCAGCACAGTTAAGACCGTCGCTGACCGACTCACACAGAACATGGAAGGTCAGTCTTTGTATCAGTAATATCTACTGTACATAACATGGTTGGCTCTGATTATAGTTGCTACTAGAGACTTTAGTTTGCTGTAAGGGTTTGAACTAACAGAAATCAGGTAGGCAAATAAATGTTATGATGAAATTGACTTTGTGTACACATTTTACATTTGAATTGTTTTTTATTTGCTGATTTTGTAAGAGAATTTGAGAATTAATTTTATCTACTTAAACAAATGATGTGCATACACTTGTCTGAAATAAAAAAAAACTGTACCGTTTTTCTCTTTTTGTAGATGGTCACAGTATGGATTACAGTGAAGTAACTTCTTCCTTCTCCAAACTGGTGGAAACTCAGTTTCTTCAGCGCTGCCCTCCTGCGGGGGGAGCAAAAACAACAACAGACAGTAATACTCCAACTACTCCATCCACCCCTGCGACACCTGCTACACCAGCTAGCACCCCCTTACTCACACCGGAGAGTTTCCCCGACTGCTACAAAGTGCCTCACGTTACACTTATAGGACGAGGCAAACGCCGCCTCTCCAGTGATGATGCAGAGGAACAGAAGAGTGCAAAGAAGGCAAAGATGGAGGTATTTGGAACAAACTACATTTTTATTATTGTCCACGGTTTTACAGTAACTCGTGTATGAACATCTGTTTTGTTTTTTTTGTTTTTGCTCAGACACACGGTGATGAGGGGATTTATTGGCAGGTGAATTTTGAGAGGTTCCATCTCCACTTCAGAGACCAGGCCATCATCAGCGCCGTAGCCAACAAACTAGACCAGGTGATTAAGGATTACTTCTAAACATTTCACTTCTGGAGGAAGATTTTATTCCAAGAAAGGAAGAGAATTCAGCTATTTCAATTGACTTATTTAAAGCAAATGAAGTTTATTATGTTGTATGTGCAAAAAAAAAGTTAAATTCCAGTACCTGAACTCAAAGCGCTATGATGTCTTTCTTAAAGTCTCTTTCCCATATGTGTTTTTATATTTGTTGTATCGCATTTACCTTGTCATGTTTGTCTTGTATGATCTACACTCAGATATACCACAGGATCGTGTTGGTCCTGTGTTATTGTCTCATCAATTTGGATTGCAGTGTGATTTAATTAAGTTAATCAATAATTCCCCACAACTGCATTATAACTAAAGTAATGAGACTGTTGAGAATGTTTTGTATATTAGATCCCTTTATTAGTCCCCTACGGGGAAATTTCAGGTTACAGCAGCACATATACGACAAGACACACACAGAGA
>JAPTHA010000009.1:24135606-24145755 GCA_029814585.1 Gymnapogon annona
AAAAGTCACAGTAAAAATGTGTGTTTTTTACATATTGTCACCGTAAAAATAAAAGTAATGTACTGTTTATTGATTTATGGAAATTAAGTGTATTTACTACGGTGATATACAATTTTGAATTTGACAGTGTTTTACTGTTGCTATTTGACAGTATTTTACTGTATTTTTTACCGACTTTTTTTACAGTGCAGGAGACAATACTAAATAGAGTAAAATTAAACGCACTACAAGGAGGAATACGTAGTCATTTCACACACATCAACACACACACATGCACATTTACATATACACACACAACATATTGCACGTGTCCTCTTATTTAATCCTGGCCAACAGCCTAACTGTGTCAGGGAAGAAGCTGTTAAAGAATTCTGTCGCGTGTGTGTGACAATGCTGTGTCTGAGGTTGTATGTGCTGTGTGTATGTTTGAACAGGGCGTGAGCTGGATGTTGTGTGTCTGTGTTGATTCTCTCAGCTCTCTTTTGACAGTGCTGTGTGTACATGGTGTTCAGAGAGGGATGATCAGTGCCGATGATCGTTTCTGCTGCTTCTAACTCTTTGTAGAGCCTTCCTCTCCCTCTGTCTGAAATCATTGCCACAAATCAGGAGTTTGGTAGTAGTATATTGACACCTGTTCATGCTGGACGGGTCCCTGATGTTATTAAAACTGATGTTGTTTGCAGGAATGGTAAAAGCTGATGCAAAATGTTGGCCTGTGAATACTACTGCAGATCTCTGGCCATTACTGTTTAAAAAGTACATCTTCTAGGAGAGCTCATCTGTTCTTTGTAGCTCCAAAAAATAGTGAGAGAAAAATGTGTCTTCAACACAATTGAGAAATAAAAGTATAAACAACTCACATATTTCTTTAGCGTAGTTGGCCAGCCTTCATCCAGGACTGGACCACTCTCTGTGTCGTTGATCTTAAACCTCAGGGAAAAGCTGATTGGACGGATGTAGTCTGCTGTGTCCTGTGAAAAACAAAGGGATGAAGTGATGTCATGAGGTTTCTCCACCTGTGTGAAGGTGTTTAACAGACACTCACATAGACGTGGAAGGGTAGGTTGTAGCAGAGGGTCTTTTGTGTCTGAACCCGGACCGCCATCTGTGTCTGTCTGTGAGAACTGTCGTCAAACAGGGCCCGAGCCGATGACTTCCTGTCATCCAACATGGCTGAAATCCACAGCTCTGAGAAGAGAGCAGGAAAAGGGGACAGATGGTGAATACTGGAAAGTTCCCAGTTTAATCATGTGAGAGTCACTTACAATGAGTGAGTCAGTTCTATTCACCTTTGATAAATATAGTAAATGGATTGCATTTCTCTAGCGCTTTTCTACACATTTAAGGCACTCAAAGCGCTTTACGTTAGCCTCACATTCACCCATTCACATACCAGTGGACGGCTGCTACACCACGCCAGGCTCCACTGGGAGCAATTTAGGGTTCAGTGTCTTGCTCAAGGACACTTCAACATGTGGACAGTCAGAGCCAGGATTCAAACCACCAATCCTTTGGCTATTGGACAACCCGCTCTACCAACTGAACCACAGCCGCCCACAACTGAACCACAGCCGTCCACTTCAAATATTCAAATATTCCAACAACTATTATATCACTGGATTCATACAGTTCAATTGCTGCCCATATTGAATCGTTCATGTTCCTGCATGTTCTTACTGTGGTTTTATTTTGTATGCCAGGGATGTCAAACTCCTTTTAAATCAGAGGCCACACACAGCCAAATTTGACCTCACGCATACTGGACCAGTAAATATCAAAACAGCCTAGAAACAATGAGAACAGCAACGCATTCTCTTTGTTTTTCAAAAAAATAAAATTAGATGATATAAATATTTACATTTATAAACTTGAAAACCTTGAACAAAACGGGAATGACATGAAAACTATTGCCTACTTCAACTTATCATTTATACATATGCATTAAAGAATTAAGTGGATCTTCAAAGGTATAAAAATTTAGGAGGGATAACATCATTCTGATGTTGGAACTAAAATTAGTCTGATGTTTTTGTCTTCAGTGTAATGTTTGTACTTTGCACATTCATCCCATGGGTCAGATAGGAACCTTGGACAGGCTGGTTTTGGCCCACGGGCCATATGTTTGGCACCTCTCATGTATATAATGTGCATCTGTAATATATTTCAAATCATAAATAAACAAATATACCAAAGTTGTTGCTGTGTGGTCCTGGGGAGCGGGACACGGCTGAGAAGCAGGCGGTGGCATTGAGACAGGCTGACTCCCTGCCCCCCCTCTGGCAGGTCTTCTGGATGACGTTAATGGAATGGGGCTGGAAGGACAGACTCACGTTGATCTGGACTATGCTTCGAGAGCTGAGGGACAGAAAAGAGTTGCAGCCCATAAAGACACCAGACCAAAGTTTACAACCTAGAAAATTGACAGTTATGACTAAACACATACTGCGCAGCTTTTTTTTATGAGGTTCAACTGTTTAGTCGTCTGTATTTTATTTTTTATATCAGTAACAACCTGGACCCACCTGAGCACTACAGCACTGCCCTGTGCCCCCACTGCCAAGTCTATGAGCTGATCTCCATCCAAGTCCAACCGAGCACTCACACTACGGCCAAAATACTGCAGGGATGGTGAAATCGATGACCCTGGGATTCGCTGATGGTATTGAGAGCGACAAAAACAAAAACAGAGATTACATCTACCTGTGACTCAGCAGGACGCAGCGTTACTGTTTCATCAAAGAAGACAGAAGTTCACAATGCAGCATATTTACACCACACAGCAAAAAAAAACCAAACATACAAACAACAGATGGATGGATCTTGGTTGGTACTTGGATTTAATGCGCACTAAATGGACAAAAGTATTGGGACACGGTGAATTCAGGTATTTCTTTTCTAACAGGGACGTGGGCTACAAAACAACACTGACAAATATAATAGAACAGAATAAAAGTGAACTTTACTATCGACATCACAAGAACAATGAAAATCTGTTTAGCAGCTCTGCTTCTTCAGCAGCAAACACTTAAAGTGCAAGAAGAAAACTGTATATAACAAAGAAGTGTAAAGACTGTACAAACTGTCACACAATTATACAAAGAAGTATTTACACTATACAAAACTTCAAGGTAATACTAAAATATATACAAAGCCAACGCTACACAGATAGAGGGAATATGTACAGCAAGTTAAAAAGCAAAGTGTAATAATATAGTTTAACACGTATTTAATATAATCTGAACATTTGTGTCCATCTGGTGTATGTGTAATGGGGTAGAGGCCTGACAGACACCTGTTTGTAGTTGTGGATGATGTGAATCCCGTCTCCATGGTAGACATAGATAGCCCCCCTGTGGTCATCCTCCAGCGGCGCACCCACCAACAGGTCAGTGAAGCCATCCTGGTTCAGGTCTGGAGCAGATGCCAAAGCATAACCGAACCTGGCATCCTGGGCTCTTTCCTCTGCCTTCAGAGTGCCGTTCGCCACAAACACCTCCTCCTGAGAAAAAGAAAAAAAAAAGATGTATTTGGATTCACATTAAATCTTGAAATAGAGCCCATGAATAATATATTTTTTAAATCCTAATATTAATTTTTGATATCTGATAAATATGTATTTTATATATTTGTGTGTGTGTAGGCAGAGGAGTTTCAGGTCATGGACTTCTTTCTTACCCCACTCAGGGTGTAGATATAGACTCTACCAGCTTCTTTATTTCCATTTCCGAGGAACATTGGAGCAGCGACGAGAAGGACATCAGTGATCCCATCCTGATCAATATCCAGACCACACACCTCACTGCCATAGTAAGATCCAATCTACAGACAGAAACATGCAACTTCATCTCACAGCCAGTAGGTGGAGGTCTTGATTTACCCCCCTCACAAACTGGACAAATGGTATGAAACGATTCAAAGTACTAAGTGGAGCTGTACCTGCTCTCCATTGAGGGCCTGGACTATGTTGACATCACCCTCATTACTCAGTTCAAACAGGATGACTTTGCCTTTGTGCTTGAATCGAGGAGCTCCTGCTACATAGAGCCTCCTCCAGTCTCCGACTATCACCGATGACACAGTGTAACCTGCATGAACACACAGATTCACATCAGTGAAGTCTACATTCTGCACCTTCTATAGATCTAGATTTATCTCCCGTCACAGTTTTAATCCGGTAAGATTCCAGATGATGCTGATGATGACTATATGACCAGTGGCTCTGGGGCTTCCATTACAACAAACAGAGTAATTGCATCATAAAGTAAACCAGTAGAATCAAGGTAAAAACCCAATCACTGCTAACTAAAAGCATCTTTTCAGGGTCATCATATATGACCCATTTGGACATTCAGAGACTCTGTAGTGGCTGCGGAAAAGCTATCATCTTCTACAACACTGACTCACCAATAAAACCCAATGGATCAATGGCAGTTAATGGACAAACTTAGTTTATGTTCAGTTATTGATGTATTTTTCAGAAAAAGAAACGTTTTCTTCAGTTTTCTTTGCTTCTGAAATCATAACCATCACCTTTACTGCAGGCGTAGTTACATATTAATACACTAGATATATTTATTTTTTAAACTCCGGCACTTTATTTACTTGTTTTATTTTTGATTCATCTTTGCACTACTATTATTATTTTATTGTATTTGGATGTTCTTCGACTCTTATTGACCCTTGGCATTGTTATTTTGTTCTTTGTATAATCATTTGTTCAATAAAGTTAAAAAAAAAAATTCCCGGTGGCAGGTGACAGGTGCGCGTGTTCGAAAGTGTCGCTGGATTAGCATCACAACAGCGAGCATCACTCAGTGCAACAATGAACAAAACTTCTGGAAGGACAACAGGTGCCGAAGGATGGAAATTGGAATACTTTGTCCGTTATTTGAAAGTGATTCGGTTACAAGTACTTTAGATACAGCACAAGACGCCGGTTTCTGCTACATTAGCCGTCGCAGCGTGTCAGCCATGGAGGTGATGACAGCACCTCCTCTGGACTTCATGTCCCTGTGTCTGTCAACGCAACCACGGGCCAAAGACGTGAGTTCTGAGGACATGGGTGTCAAACTCATTTTAGTTGAGGGTCCATATTCAGTTTAATCTGGTCTGAAGTGGACCAGACCAGTTAAATAATAACACAATTACATATCAATAATACCAACTCCAAACTGTCCTTATATGATGATGATGTTAACATCTACAAACTGTCCTTTAAAACAATGTGAATAACATTCACAACCTCGAAATGAGTGTAATTCCAACAATATTGTTTTTCGGTTTATATTTTTTTACATATACATTACAACTTCCAGGTCACAGTGGATCTACAAATACACACAACATTTAATAACAGGTGCAATATCCATAAAATTACATTTACTTCTCTTCATACATTTCATCCCTCTCAAGGATGAAATGTATGTCATCCCTCTCATTTACTTCTCTTCATACATCCCTCTCAGTTAATTTTTATGGAAGGGAAATTATATAATGTTTGAGTGTAAATGCAAGAAAATTACATGAAGATATTTTAATTTACAGAGAGGAAAAATTGTAGTAGTGAGTTATTATGATTACCTTTTTAACCAGTCTGTATGTGTAACTTGAACTATAATTTTGGCGAATATAGTAGGTGTAATTTTTGTATTTCACAAATTTATGCCGCAGGACAGATCGGAACCTTTGGCGGGCCACATGTTTGACAGTATAAGGAAAATGATTGTGCCTCTACCGTATTAGTTTGAATGAAAAGGTTAGGTTACATTTGGGTGTTGGATCACAGTGTTAAAAATTACATTCCTTTATTCGTCCTGCTTGGTGAAATTTTAAAGTAATTGCTGGAAAAGAGAATACAAATGTTAAAAACTAGATTTAGACTGGATTTATATGTTGATTCTAGTCAGTCACAGCTTGAAAAGTCCAGTTTATTTACTCTTCCTCAGCCAATAAATGTATTGTTTTCTACATAACAAAGTTTCTCTGCTAATATATACTCTCTCATATTAAAAATGAGTCAAAAAGAGCTATCATAATTTAATACTGTGGTAAAATATCATTATTGGAATAAGAGGGGAGGAAATTATATACATTTTATGCTATATACAACACCTCTACAGTGCAGCTTTAATTATTTAACTGAATGATTTTGGAAACTCAGCCTTATTTCTCCCACTGTTATAATAAATCCTGGATACCTGAGCTGAAATATGAAAATAATGGAAACTACAGTATGTCCAAGTTAAATATGTAGATTACAATAGAGTCATTTGTTTGATGAAGGTAAAGTGTTTCACAGTTTATGATTAGAGATTAAATATGCATAAACATCATATTCTGGAGATGAACAGAGCATGTTCGTGCGTGTGTGTCTGTGTGTGTGTGTGTGTCTGTGTGTGTATATACTTTTGCGACATATTTCAGAATAAACACAAAACAGGTAGTGATACCTAGATAAGCGGCGTGATTTTTGAGCTCCAGAGGAAACTCGCTCTCAAACGCCTCCCTCGGTGGCATGATGCGTCCATTGGCGCCCTCTTTCAGCACCCCGCCATCCCAGTCATAGGCGCCAACCATTCCAAACAGAATACCATCCTGAACACAAACAACAAAGCGAGATGAGACTAAAGGGTAAAAAAGGCTCCCAGATGAAGATGTGGTCAGGGCTGGACTTACATCCAGTGTGTGTGTGGAGAAGCCGATCTGAGACATCTCCATGTGGAAAGAGCTCTCGTTGTAGCCCAGCGTACCTAAAGGTGGACACAGACAGTCAGTCCTCTGCTGACCTTTGCACACCTCCGCCTTTCCTTCCTCTGCCTCTAAGGACATCTCAGGATGTACAGTATATGGCACCATCAGCAGCTTCACCCCAGGTGGCAGACGTGCTTCACCCTTTCCTTTCCTCCTCTCCCTTCCTCTTTAAATCCCTTGAACATGCTAAAGGGGCATCATTTTTCACCCCCACTCCCTCCCTTGTTCCCATAGCTGTTATGATAACTGAACACTCCCTCGACCATTTTCCTCTTCTTGATTTTTCTGTAGGACTACTGTTTATTTTTTCACACCGACCAAGTCTTTCGCCTCTTTCTTCCTTTTTCCACGCTGTTCGATGCATTTCTGACACTTCCATTTCACCGCTCCCTCTGATTGTGTTATTTAAGCTTTAAATCCTAATTTTGTTTGCTGTAGCTTGTTTTTGTTATGGCATAGGCTTGATTTATAGCTGTAATAATACCTTTGCCTTAAGCTGTGTGTGTGTTTCTTTGTGTCCATACCACAACTCCATTGCAAATAGAACCAAAGGGCTAGGATGAAAGAAACTATAGAATTTATTGTAAAACTAGTGTATATTATATGATTACGTTACATTGTTAAACTCAGCGGTAAAGTTGATCATGACCCACGTGGTCACCCATAAACTCAACAAAACTTAATTTCTGTAAACACCAATACAATGTACTAAACCAGATCATTTAAAGGTGATTGTATCTGTCTGGACATGAATATACACACTAAAAAAAACGTCTGAGCTTAACCAAGGAAATAGTTCAGATCCGTCCATTGGATATTACTGCAGCGTCTAATATAATATTCACCCCTCACTGTTTAGGATGCGCTCCTCATTTGTTACATAACCATCAGTGATAAAGAATGCCAAGAATAGTCCGGCTCATCCGGCTTATGGAGGAGTGGTTCAGGGAGCTTGAGACATCATTTTCACACATGATTTGGCCTCCACAGAGTCCAAACCTGAACCCCACTGAGAATCAACGGGATTTGATGATGATGTCTTTATCCCATCATCTGTACACGATCTTGGCAAAAAAAAAATGAATGGAAATGAACGTCCGATATTGTGATACAGTATAACCTTATGAGACATAAACCACACCATTGGCAAATACATCCCATAATCACAGCTAAAGGTGGTCCAGTGAAATATTGTGGGTTAGGCTGCATATATTGTGTGGAGTATTAAAAAAAAAGGGGGACTGGGTTGAATATTCTAAACAGGTGCCAGGCCTGAGTCAGCATCTTTTAAAACTGGGCAAAACTATGCCTTAATGTGTAGTTCTATGCCTTGTGGATAATTTACATTGAAGGCAGTGTTACTATTCTACTGCTGGAATGTGTAAATTACAGCTGCGTATATTTAGCGCCCGCCTGTAACCAGCGGCGAGTATATGACAAAACATGATGGATTATGTGTAATATAAGACCCCACTTGTATCTTGTGGTACAAATAAATGCTACTTTATTTCTTTTTCTTTCTGCTCGCTTTTATTCATCCTGAGCTATCTTTTTTTTTTTTTTTTTTTTAATGTATTACAAACCTTCCAGAGTGAAGATGCGGTCTCCCAGGGCATCCACAATGTCATTGAGAGCAGCTTCATCGGTTACATTGAAAAAGTATTTATCATCAGGGTCGCTGGCGATATACTTGATCTCACTAATAAACGTCTCGGGGTCCTGCTGCCGGCGAATGTAATGGCCCAGGACCTGAAGCATGGGAGAGAAAGAGGGTAAATGAATACACAGATAACATTGGCTTTGTCAGTGTATGTAGGGGTTAACTCTTGAGTGGGAGGCGATGAAAGCAAAAAAAACAGAGCATAAACTGACTTTTTGGCAAGTGTCAGTACAATTACTTCTCCATGTTCCTGAGAAAGTTTCTCAAAGAGTTCAGAGGGATGTCCAACAGAGTCACTTCATTGGAGTTTGCAACGGACATGGAATCCAACTCATCCAAAAGAGCATTGTGGGTAATTTAGTCAAACCTAAAGGCAACATGTTACCTTGAGAACATAAGAAAAGGAAATGAAAGCCACCAGAGATTGGTGAATGAAGAGCACAGGCACCACGATGGAGCTGAGGAGATGACTGATCCAGAAGATATACTGAAGCTGGATTGGCCAATGGCTTAACGCCTGAAGTACAAATGAGAAAATTCCATAAGAGAAACCGAACCCAAGAATCTCCCCCTGTGACTCCAGCTGCCAAGCAAACGAAGGAAATCCTCTGTTTTCAAAGCGTAGGGGATGGAGAGGTCTAAACAGTGTGTAACATGAAGAGAGCCCACATATTAATGTGTACGCTCAGGTCTTATAGAGGCTGAGAAATTCCACTCAGGCTGCCAGCGGCTGCTGCTGCCTTTTACATGATCATAAACAGGGAAAGAGAAGAATAGCAGTGTAACATGAGGATACCACTCGTTAAACTACAAAGAACATTTCCACATTTCAGTGAAATATAGTTTTATTCAAATATATGAATGTAAGCGTAAATGCATGTACGGTTCTGCGTAGATGCTCCCCCCCCAACACACACACACATACTTCTAGATGTAGAAAACACAGTCTGCAGTGACCGTGCTCTTGTTTTGAAAGCCCTTGCCTCCCTTGTGAACCATTTTCACTCCCGCCCCCCACACATACACACAAACACACACACATACACAGCCTACACACACAGGCAGCAGCACAGTGAGCGACATCAAAACATGGCTGTAACGAGCAGTCGCTACCTGTCATCACTTGGACTTTTTGGACAAACACTGCACCACAGAACCCACCTCCTTTCTTGTTTTCTCCATCAACTCCTGTTTGTTTATTCTTGTTTTTTTTTTTGCTCAGTGCCGCATATAATCTGTGCTCTACCCACGCCTCTGTCCCTTAGTGTCTGTTATTTTGCATTTGTTGACCTTGCATCAGGTTGTCCTCGTGTCAAATAGTTTAGGCTGCTGTTCACAGTCTGCAGTGCAATGATCTTGACAACATATTTGGGCATGATTTGCAGTGTAGAAATGTTGCCTTTTTTTAAAATTCAAAGCAATTGATGTCGACGTATCTCTCTCACAGATGTATAGGGAACAAAATATCCACAGTATTAAGCTGTGTTTTGTTACCTTTATAGTTTATCTCTAAAAAATAAAGTGCTAGAATAATTATTTTTCTTGTCCTTTTACTAGACAAAGGGTCATAAAGCTTTTGTGTTCAGTTTACATAAGTACTCATATACAGTCAAAAGAAAAAAAATCTGACACATGATATTTTATTGAATCGCCTTTCACTTTGCTTACAGGACAAATTTGTCTTGCCATCATATCTTATATATGAAAAGTTTATGCAGTGTCACAAGAACTGTATAAAA
>JAPTHA010000009.1:24179386-24195155 GCA_029814585.1 Gymnapogon annona
TGTACTGACATGACAGCAGCAGTGTGTGTGTGTGTGTGTGTGTGTGTGTGTGTGTGTGTGTGTGTGTGTGTGTGTGTATGACTGTACTATTCTTGACCAGTGTTTTACATGAGGCCTCAGGCGTTCCTGGGTGGTCTGATTGCACTTGCCACAGGAGATCGGTGCACGTTACCACCGTGCATGTCCATGTTACTTATCGGTCGGTGCAGGTGTGTGAGGGCGTAAATCAATATCTGTGCAGAGACAGTATGCCATATGTGAGTGCAGTTAATGACACTCACCTCTCATCACACTGTCACATGCGTGCTCCTGCTATGCGTGCACGCTCGGCATCGGGGAATGTTGCCTCTGTCTCTATCTGTCGCGTTCCCCCCCTGCTTTTCCCACTGCGGGGCATTTTTCCCTGAACCCTCCCACGGCTTTACAATCCAAGTCAGATTGCGTACGGCCCACCACGTGGTGATAATTGCATCAACCAGGTCACAAATCAACCTCCTATCTTGCCTTTGTGACATTCGCTCAAGTATGCAGACATGTACACACACTCCACTCCTCCCCTACTCATATGTCATCCATCAAACCCGAGTCAGCCGTGGCCCCCGGGGCACCTAAACTAACCGGCACTCACACAAACGTCAGCAGGATAAGCATAAGGTTTTTATTCGCTCCGTCGACTGTCTCCTCTGAGTTCCCATGCTCGCTCTGTCGGAGGATATCAAATGTATCCCTGATGCGGGCGTTTTATCTTCTAGTCTTTCACATGTCCTGTTTTGTGTTTTGTTTTTTTCCATGTAAGTGCAATTGTTTCCTAGATTTTCTGCCTGCGTTCAGATGATGAGTGAGGTATTTTGACCCTGACGGAGTCCCACACGTGGTTACAAAGACAGAAATTGACTTTTCAAGGACTGATAATATTTTCCCCAAGAGTAAGTATACATGAAAAGAAGTGTTCGGCATATGTCTGCAAAAAAAAGGAAACAGCAAATATTTAATTGCCGTCTCTTTTGATCAATTAATAAATGAAAATGTCAATTTTAAAGATTAAAAATTTAAATTTTTAAATTTATAATTTTTATAAATTTTTAAAGATACAAAATTCTGCCAAAATATTTTGCATCAGAATGAAGGGGAATTGAAAAGGGTTGGTTATGATCTCAAAACTGCAGATTCCACTCAAAAATATTCCATGTTTTCCACCATTATCCTGGAAAAGCACTCTTAAAAATCCCTGACTTTTCCAGGACTTTTATGACTTTGAGGACCTGTCAAACATCCACGTGCTAATTAATAAATCTAACAATGAACAAGAATTTAAAAAATAGATGTAAAAAACGTAATTCGTCATTGGTACCATGGAGTGTTAATTACTCAGCGTCTGGTTAATTGGTCTAAAAATGTTCATGAGTGATCCCCAAAGAATAATGTGATTTTTTTTTTGTTTTTTTTTAATATTTTATTTTTTTATTTTCCATTAGACAACATTATGTTTTTAATATCCTTTTGATTTACATCTCACAAATGCTGTGGAATGAAAGTCTAAATAAACCAGAAAACACTCAAATTCAAGAGATGAAATTACAGGATTTTGACTTTATTCTTCCAAAAAAATCTACTTACTATCATTAATAAAAAATAGTGGGTGTATAACTAAATAGTCAACTTCAGTGTCAACACAACAACTTAAGTTATTGTACTCAACTAGTCATTATAGTTCTTCATTATATTAGTGTATTTAGAGTACTGGTATTGTAGTCGAGACCATCTCAACTCAGATAAATCATGACCAAAATTAGAGTTTATCAAAGTCAAAATTTCAACCGAAGATCTGAGACCACATCCAGACTAAGACCAGAGGAGACCAGGTCCACGGCAAGACCACGTAGAAAACACATTCTATTATTTAGACTCTGATCATGACGACCAAACCAGTTTTTAAACAAACACTGAAATCTGTTTCCAGAATTGAAGCCAAATTAGGAGTTGGACAAAATGTTTTATACTTTTATTATGGCTTTTTTTTTCATATGATGTTGATGTTGACAAATAAACCATATGTACATCAGTGATATTCCTGAAGGTGTGGTTTTGGACACTCTTGAATCCCGTCCATTAACTGTGACTTTCCATAAATTTCATCTTCCGTGTGCTGTAGCATATTTGGTAACATTTGGTTTCCGTGGCGATTACTCTGATTTCTGCCTGATTGTGCATTTGTTCACCTTTTGGTTGAGCTGCGATAATGTTTTATGATCTGCGTGTACAGTGTGAGTGTTTGATGGTATATGTGTGAAGAGTTCCCAGAATGTGTGTTTTTAGTTTGGTATGTGAATGTGTGAGTACATGTGTGTTTTTACGGGGGTCCAGTGCGGGCCGGGCGTTTTGAAGGGGGCCAGACAGCTGCCTTTTACTGCCCCAGGGGGTAATAAACAGAGAGGGAGGGGTAGTTATTTACCTCTTTTATTAGGGCAGGAGGCAGAGGAGGGGACTTTATTGGGGTCACACTGTAACTACACACAGCTGCAGGGCAAGAAGAGAGAGAAATAAAGAAGAGATAGTTTGGAAACGGCACTTTTAGCATCACTAAATTCCTCACAGCAAATTCCCTCCCCGTCCAGTTTTTACTTGTTGTGTATGTGTGTGTATGTGCGTGTACGTGTGTGCGTGCGTGTGTGAACCAGGGGTCATCCATCTTTCTCCCCTGCTCCTTTTCCACTTCCACGTCCCTTAACAGCCCACTCCTTGTTAAGTACATCTGCTGTCAATCAGCTTTGCCCTGTAATCCAACTGGCATTTCCTGTCATTGCAGAGTTGCACATTGACCCTCACTCTGACCATTTGATGATGGTCAAGAAGGCTATTGACCATCACCAGAAAAAAAAGGGGGAGGGGGGGTGGAAAGCATCCCCCTGTCAATCTATCCTTTGTCTCATCCCCTCCCTTGGTTCCTTGGTGGCCACTCAAAAGAAGCAGCTCCTGTTCAAACTAACCTGCACTCACTAGAGCTGAATGTATATGGATGTATACGATGATTGTGTGCTGGCGTGAGAGAGTACATGAAAGGAAGAGAGAGTACATGAAAGAAAGTTGTGTGTATGTTCATGTGTATGTGTATGTATATAGGTACGTGTATGTATATGTTTGCATGTATGTATATGTGTATATGGATGTATATGTGTATCTGGATGTATGTGTGCATGTGTGTGTATGTATATATGTATGTATGTGTGTATATCTATCTATCTATATATTTATGTATGTATGTATGTATGTATGTATGTACTATATATATCTGTAGACTATGGATGTAAATGTGTGCATGTATGTATATGTCTGTATGATTGTATAAATGTGCATGCATGTATATGTATATTTGGATGTATATGTGTATATGGATATATGATAGGTCTGTATAACTGTAATGGTCTCTTCTCCCACATACCAGCTTATTCTGTCATTTTCATACTCGCTCAAACCGTGTAACATCAGTCTGTCCTGAGACAATAGGTGGAAATAAGCTTTTGCTACAACCTGATACCAGCATCTGTCCTTTAGTCTCTGTCTATGGGTTAATGTAGTGCTGTGAACTGTTCCTGCTCAAATAAAAGTATGCCATACCATACCATACCGTACCATACCGTACCATACCATACCATACCATACCATACCATACCATACCATACCATACCATATCAACCAATGTTCAACTACTGAGACGGTGTCAGACAGATTTTCTAGAAAAATACCAACCAAAATCTACCCAAACCGGTACACGACATGGAAACGTTAGGGATAACATGTCTTTAGAACTTTTCCACAGCTGGGTTTTTGCACAATTACATGACGGAAAGATTCAGTATCCGTGTGAAATTTGATAAAAGCGGCGCAGACACAGAAATAGTTTGAAATGGAAAGTCTTAGCAGGTCGGAGACACAGCGAATGAGGACATGTGGCAGAGAGATGATTGACGGAAAGAGAGGGAGAGACAGAGAGAGAGAGAGAGAGAGAGAATGAAGACAGAAAAACTGAGAGGGAAGGAGAGAGAGAGAGAGAGAGAGCGAGGTGAAGGGAGGGGACAGACAAGTTATTCTAGTTGCAGACAGCTGACAGAAAGCCTAAAATAAGACGGAGCCATCTAATGCGTACATATTCTACAGTTGCACTCACAAACCATAAAACATATGCACCGTTAAATGCCTTTATTTCCTAATGGTTTAAACGCAAAGGCCGAGCAATGGAGTCGACATCAAACTGAGTTAATATCGTGCTTTATTGTTTTCCCATAGAAAGTATTGTTTCCTATGATCACATTTTATATAAAAGGAAGAAAAAAAAGTGAAAGCAAAAAAAACAAAAAAAAAACAAAAACAAAACAAACACCCATAGCAGTACTGTTACAGACTCTAGTGTAGTAATAAATATAAAACGTCATCACGACATAGAAAAAGTTAAAAGATGTGGAGCAGGACTAAAGGAACATGGACTCATCGAAACGGACCTGAAACTGGAAGAGCTCATAGATTGGTTTACACATCTACAAATATAGTCCCACACAGGGAACACACACACAGACAACACACACACACACACAGATCAAAACTAACAGCACACACACACATTCAATACTAAATTCATACAATGAAACGTACAGATTTTCTTTTAAAAGCCCAGCTGGTCACGTTTTGACAGAGTTGCAAAGGAAGATTGGTAACCGAGGCGCTAAGACCACCATGTAGATATGGCACAGACTAGATACATGTTGGAACTAACAGAAATACTGGAATAAAACTAGACTTTGATGGGGCTGGGGGGGCGGGGGGGTGGGGGGTGTGTGTTAAGTGGTTTAAGCAGGTGATGAGGACAGATGGGGATGGAAGGAGGAAAAGTGACAAGTGCTCTTATTCATTGTCGCTCGTAGACTCTGGTGCATATCACGTCATCCGCCCTCATGGTCTGCGGAGAGAGGAGAAAGAAGCCGTCACACACACACCGACTCCGTCTCAACCCTGGGATGAAAACTCCTTTTAATTTTAAGGGCGTGGAGTCGCAGAGAGTTAGCGCTGGGTGTCCGCCTGTCATTTGCTTGTTCCAAATTTAGGACAATTAATTATTATTAATTATTGTATTCCTTATTAAATTGATGATGATGATGAGTTCTTTTGGCTTTTTCCCTATTATTAGCATATTTGATTTTGGTAGGATTAGGATTTACGTCGGATGCCCTTCCTGACACAACCCTTGTATTTATCCGGGCTTGGGACTGGCACAATGAGACATTGAGGCTACAGTTGTAGGCGGCAGAGTGAAGGGTGTTGGGTCTTGACCAATCGAACCCGGGTCCCCTATGTACCAGCCCGCTGTCTTACCAACTGAGCTATATATTCATTCCTTAAAATGACAATTAATCCTTAAATCTGCCTTTGAATCATCTCAAAAATGCCACAAGCACAATAAACAAATTTGGTAAGGCACCGGGCTGGTGCATATAAGAGACACGGGTTCGATTCCTGGGATGAGCGCCCAATGGGTTGGTGTCAGGAAGGGCATCTGATGTAAAAACTCCTGCCAAATAAATATGCGAATTGGATTCGCTGTGTCGACCCTGGAAGAGAAAAAAGCCGAAAGAAATCATCTTCATCAGAGTGAAATCTGGTGAAAAGAGTGAAATAACCTGGCAAATCTGTAATTACTGCTCTGTATTTTAACACAATGGAGCACAAGTGAGCAGAACTAACTGCAGTCGTTGGGGGGCGGGGGGGCGGGGCTACTTTCAGCTATACACAATCACGGCTTGCACTTCAGTAGCTATTCGCAACGTTAGTCATGGGGAAAGGTAAATGTAATCTTAGCCGGATGGATCAACTGACATTTGCGGCAACGATTAAGACTTCAAGGTTCAAGGAAACAACTATGAGAGAAAGACTGTCTGATCTTTCACGCTGTTACACGTTGCCAATGTTATATAGATAACTTTATTGTCCTGTTCCAGATAAAAACAGAAAGTTTTCTTTTGTCATGGCTTCAAACAAAGTTCATAACTCACATTCATGCCTCAACAACATTCCCGCATGTAAAAACACAGAACCACAGATAAGAAGACAAGTAAAAACAAATAAGGTGTCTAAAAACATTAAAAACACTAAAAACATTAAAAACACAGGGCAGCTATTGCAGAGGGAATAAATGATGTTTTGTTAGTGTTCTTCCTGGCCAGTGGCTTCTGCCTACAGAGTATTGGATCTTGATGTTTGTTATATTTCAGCACTTTCTGTTCCATTAAATATACGGACACAACTATTTGCAGCGTGGTCACACTTTTTGCTACCTCGCAGATGAAGGTCTTAAATTGGATTAAAGTGTCTTTAAAAAGGTCTTAAGTGTAACTTCCTTAGAACTACAGATACCCTTTAATGAAGCAAACTTGGGAAAAATGTGTCAAACGCCTGGTTTTTAATGAGCAGTTTTTGGGATCGGCCGCTTGAAAACACACCAGGAGTTTTGATGTGAACTCGTTGTTGACCCTAAAGCAACCATTAAGGCAGAAACACTGTCTCCATCTATTTAAAGTTTGGCAGCGTGGATGGCACAGAGTGTGTGTGTGTGTGTGTCTGTGTGTGTGTGTGTGTTGCATGGGGTTAGACTGGTTTACTGGAAAACCCGGGTCAAATAATTATCTGATCTACATCTTCTTCAGTGCGTTTTAAGACAACCTGATGTGCCAGCTGGCTCTGGGGCCGTTTCATTAACCCCCACTTCGTCTGTGGTCAGGGAACTTACAGATGGATATGTAGGTAACTGTCAGCAGCCAATCAGAACGCCGCACGCCACATTTAATAATCTCATGGTCACAGGCCGATTCCTGCCACACTGTTCACCACCGCAATTACTTCTTATCTGCAGCTCTGTTTTGATTGTACATATACTCACTCCTGTTATCTCTAGATGATGTCTGTACATGCATTTATAATCTCCACTGAGGATCTTTCAACCTCTGCCAAGAAAATGATCAAAATAGCAATTTGGGACTGGCAGCGAAATGACATAATTCACTTAATTTAATGGAGATACTTTAGTTTATTTTCTGCAAATTATAGTGTAGGCTCATTGAACAAAATGGGAACCAATAAAATTGCTTTACACTGAAAAATAACAACTAAAGGCTAACGGAAGGAGCAATGTTGGTTTGTGTCTTATTTACTTTTCTATAAGCAGCTTTTATTGAGTTTAAATGTTCAGTGTTTGTTGTTTAGTGACATCCAGTTTCTAAAGTTGGTTTATAAAACTATGGTGGCTGCAAAATAATAATAATAATAATAATAATAATAATAATAATAATAATAATAATAATAATAATAATAATAATAATACATTTAATTTAAAAGCACCTTTGTAGTCACTCAAGGATGCTGTACAAACATAATAATAATAATATGATCAATTCGAGCCAACATTTGTTTGTTTTGTAGGTTCTGGGGTTTTTACTTAAGGTGATTTTAATTCCAATCCACACCAGAACATCATCGGTGCCAATAATCAAACTTAAACACAGGATATTACCTGTAATAAAACCAATAAAAAGAATAACTTTGTTCTGAACTGCTGTATAAATTAAACCTGAGTAACTTCATCTTTTTATATGATTCTACACAAATGAAAACATAAGTGAAAAATGAGTATTGTGTTGTTACGTGTCGCATACTTAACATCTGCTAATGTGTACCACATTATCTTAAGTGTAATGTAAAGCCTTATTTGTTTAGTCTCTAATCTCGTTGCTTCAGCGACGATGTGTGATTTACCAGGATCAGTTTTCCATCGTTGGTTATCTCACGGGTCCAGGATGTCTTAGGCCCCTCCCCTTTCTGCAGAGTTTGCTCACAGCAGATTTTACTGTCCGTCTCCCAACGTGGAAAACTCTGGAGGAGAAAAAAAAAATCAGAAAAGGATTTTTTTTTTTAAATGATGAGGTGTCAGTATGTAGGAATGGACAGAAGGGATGATGGGAGGAAAACATGCGGGGGTGGGTTGGTGGGTGGGGTGGGGCTAACGGAGAAAGAAATAAGAAACAATCGCGCGGGGGCCATCGCTGAGAGGTGATAAGTTGCGATGCACTCGTGATTAGTGGAGCAAAGCATTGGCTTGGTTGCGCCTGTTTGCTTTGGAGACGGCCAAACAGAGGTCATCCATGGGAAAACAAGGAGGGCAACAGGGAAAATTAGGGAGGGACGCGGGGCAGAAAGGGCGAGAAGGGGGGAACTGAGGGAAGACGGGAAGTTGAAAGAGGTTGTAAAGGCTGCGAAGGAGCAGAAATGTAACACGAAAGGCCTTCAGAGACCGAGGGAGGGGCAAAGATACACTATCAGTCCAAATATGATGAAATGCCAAATGAAACAGATTGATGCAGTCCTGGCAGATGACTGGACCCGCCGCCCGTTAGTCCCACGCACAGGGAAAGCAGAGTTAAAACAGCGTTGAGGAGCGTTTCCCCCTGTTCTGTACCGTGCACGGACGACCGTCTACTGTGGACTCGTTGAACTCGTGCCCCACGGTGAAGGTGATGTGGGTGGTCCTGACGGAGGTGGAGGTCTTAATGGACAGCGTCTCTCCATCCTGTGTGATTTCCACCAGTGGTTTGGAGGCAGCCGTCACCGCAATCTTACGTAGCATTATGTTTACACCTGAGGGACGCACAAAGATGGAAGATAAGATAGTGGGAGCGCCTTTGAACAATACATCGGGCTTTTAATAGAGGACAGCACACATCGATGCACATATACAGATAATAATAACCATCATCATAATAATCGTCATCATCATGACAATCATAATAGCCATAATGATGATTTTCTTTTGGCTTTTTCCCTTCCCGGGTCGCCATAGCGAATCCAATTTGGATATTTGATTTGGCAGGAGTTTTTACGTCAGATGCCCTTCCTGACACAACCCACACGCCTCCCGGGGATCCCCTGGTCCCCTATGCTCCAGCCCGGTGCCTTACCAACTGAGCTATCCAGCCGGATAATAATCATAATAATCATGACAATCAGAATGTGGATGTAAACTCATAACTATTTTTGATTAATATTATCTGAAAAGCAATACCTTCACAGGGTAAAGTTGTTTGATAGGGCAAGGCCAGGTAAGATAAATGCCAGTGTATTAAACAATCCAAAACATCAAACTTTAAATGACGTATAAAATAAAAAGTGCAACTGTTTGGAATTTATCATTAGATTTCTATTAGAGTAAGTCTCCAGGGAAATAAATGTAAAAAAAAAATTAACATTCCCTAAACACAAACAGTATGTTCATGCTGTTGGTTTTTTTTTTTGTGGTTTTTTTGTACACTGCATACTTTTGCATGAAACGGTAAAACGAACAGTTTAGCAATGAGGTAGGAAACAATGATGTCATATCACAAAGCATGCCCAACACATCCACATTCTCCATAAACGCCATCATCTTTGCACACGTTCACACAAGTGCTCAGGCCTCGGTACACGTTTACTCATATGTTTGACAGTCTAATCATTATTCTCCGTCTGATGAATCATCTGGTGAAGCTGGTTCTGCACTCAATATCTTTACAGTGAATACAAGAAGAAAAAAAATGCTTGAATTCCACATTTCCATATTGTGAGCTGGTAATATTGTGACAGCACGGACCAGAGGTGTGTATGAATACACACTTCATTTACTTTATTTATATACATTATCTGGCTAAGACTGGCGGCTTCTTTTTTTTCCATTAAAAACCAGCAGTAGGTTTTCTGTCTTAATTTCACAGACTAATGTTTGGAGAGAAAATAGCAGAGGAAAAGTTTTTTAGATACTGCATTTGTGGGAGAAAAAAAAAGGAGGAGAAAATAGAATAATGGCAAAAAAGACAGGGAGCGAGGAGCGGACCGGAGGTGTGGGAGGAGGGGGCTTGGACAGACGAGGGACAGTGGTCTGTGTGTGGTGTGTGAAGATCTCTGTCGGAGTGTGAAGGGAAGTGTGTGTACGACGTTGTGTATCTGCCGTCGAGTTGGATTTCGCACTTCTCACCTCTCACACATTCCCACCTGTCACCAAGTGTAAATATATACACACTCCCAAATGCACTGTCATACAGTGGACATCAGGGAGTCCAGACGGGGCACTGCACACACTGCACACACTGCACTCATCACCTCTGCACCATCATGAAAGACGCTTGAATCACAGAGGAGGAAAGGTTTTCAACCGTTAGCAACAAGCTATTTATTCCTTCCTCTTTTTGATGATTTCTTTCGGCTTTTTCCCTTCCAGGGTCGCCACAGCAAATCCAATTTGCATATTTGATTTGGCAAGAGTTTTACGTCATATGCCTTTCCTGACACAATCGAACCCGGGTCCCCTATGCACCAGCCCAGTGTCTTACCCACTGAGCCATCCAGTCGGGATTCCTTCCTACTTTTATACCTATTTAATCACTTTAATTTGCAATATTACATTAAAACTGTCATATCACCTATATCTTTGTTTACTTTTAAGCAACTATTGCATCTTGGCTCAACTTAAGTGCAGATTGTGAAGTACTTTTACAGCACTTGGCTTGGGTATTTAAAGTTTATGGGGCTAATGCACATTTTTTTCTGTACAGAGATATATAAACGCTGACACCATATAACTGTCCTTTCTTTAAAGAAAAAACAACTCTCCTCTTCAAAGTACTATATACTCTTTGGTAGTTTGGCTCCACAAACCGTGTCATGCTTTGACTTGGTTATATCCATATTAAAAATAGTGATGAATGGGTTCCAGTTAAAGGCAGAAGACGTTACTTCTGCTTTGTTTAAAAGGAGAAATGTCTCCACCTCTGAAACTTGAGGATTTCGGGCAATAAGCCAACGTGCTGACACTTCCAGACCAGAGTCAAGGCTTGGCCCGTGGACCATTTGGGAGTGTCAGAGGGGGGTGAAGCTTCTCAACCAACAGCCAGTTGGTGGGATTTTTCGAAAATTACCTGAACAGATTTTTTCACAAACTGAGCAAAATGTTTAAATCCACACAGACCTGAGCACGTGAGGACCCACGCAGATGGATGGTCAGGGTCATAGGGCAGAGGGCAGAGGAAGCATTTGGGACAAGCGCAGACCAAGAGGGGAGGGAAAGAGGAGAGGATGTAGGGAAGGAGGTGGTGGGTGCTGACAGGGTGGGTGCTGACAGGCTGCTTCCAGCTGTGCTTCGGTTTGAAACGGTCATGAAAATGCATGTGCGGGCAAAATGACGCGCGCGCATGACTCCATCTCCTCTTTACGCACGGCGCCGTCTCACCTTATTGTTTTTATTTTAGCTTTCTTTTAGCTCTCAAACATGTACCAGCAGCCAGCAGCAAACATACAGTGATAAACAGAGATGGAGGTAAATAGGCAGAGTCACAGAGATAGCGCGTGCGTAATGCGTGCGTCCAACTAGAGAATTTAAATTGGCGTCCCCTCAGTGATTTGTCTATATTCAGAACAGTCGTGGCATTTCACGGGTATATCAATAATCTCCCGTGTGTGTGTGTGTGTGTTTGTGTGAGTGTGTGTGTGTTTGTGTGAGTGAGTGTGTGTGTTGGGGGGTGGGGGCATTAGTGTGAGAGATAAAGTTTAATACGGTCGTCTCTTTATGCGCACTCTGATATAGAGTTCCAGGGGTGCACTGGTGAGTTATCTGATGAAAAAAAAAAGACCCACTAACGACAGATGGCTGTGGATCGCATGCGCGCACACGCGCTGGACAAATCCTTAAGTCCAGTCTCCAAACCCAGCCAGAGGATAAGCCGCGGACGCAGACAACACAGCGCGGATCAGAACGGCAGGTGTTTTGCCCTTAATTCTGACTGTCACTTCGGATAATGATGTGATTGTCCTGGACTGTATCGTGTCTTAACGGCCGTCGTCACAGTCTGCGGCCGTAAAGCACACAGATGTGCCGCCGTTTGTCTCTATTGTATTAACAGTGGAGGCGGAGGGGCGAGGCTGGCGAGGGGCCAAGCACTGAGTTTTGGATTCTGCAGAATGACAAAGACCCCCTACTCGTGCGGTACAGAGGGTGATCCCCGCTGGTGCACGGACACAGAGGAAGATTTGACCCATAATGTGCCGAGAGAACAGTTGACACATCAGATCCGCGTCGGCGCGTAAAGATATAGAAGCGTCACAAGGAACCGCTGTTGCGCGTTAAAACACGGTCAAACTGCCACAAAGTTTTGGTTTTTTTTTTTTTTTTGCTTAATTATTACTTCCGTCACTCACCCAACACTTTCAGGAGTTCCTCAAAGTTTTCAGAACTCCTCATCACCCAAGTACCAGCGAAGTCAGGGATTTTGCGTTCCATCTTCAGTTGCAGATTTGTTTATAGTCTCAGGTTCAAGTGTATTCCTGTGCTGTTGCTTGTGCGTCAGAGTTGTCCAAATGCCCAAACTGTGCTTTTCGTCTGGACGTGTGCGTGTTTGAGGAGGTCCACTAACTTCTGCTCTCTTGTCGGGGATGAGTGACTGACCGACTGTCTGAGCCCTTTATCTAACGTACCGGTGCGCCTTATGTGCGGCTGCGCTCCAAATGAATGGCACAGACGGCACAGATACTTTTGCAGGGATACGCACGCCCCTTTCTATATGAGCACGCCCCGTTGGCCGCCAATTTACTGGCTAAAGGTCTTCAGAGCTTCGACCTGACCACGCCCCATAGACGACATGTGCGCTCAACCCCCCCACGGGCTTTTGGAGGCGCCTCTCATCCACGCGCGTACCTTGTAAGTCAAAGTGACTGAGCCCTGGTGGTCCTGCGCGTTCTGGTCAAGTGGATGGACGATTGAGTTGTAAAATGTTCACACAGCTCGGATGTGCTTTGTCACTTGTAAACACAGTGAGTAATGTCGTGGTTGGATTCTTGAATTGGTGCAGATCGGGATGGGCGTGATCCAGGCCGGTGTGTTGACAGACGGTACAAGGAAGAACCACTGAGCGGATGGCAGAGCGCGCGCGCGCGCGCGTGTGTGTGTGTGCAGAGAGAGAGACAGAAAGAGGCCAAGTTCACCCCCAGCCTCCTATGCGCCACTGCTGATGTGTCATAAAAATAAAAGCGGTGGTAATGGGATACAGCTCCTGGCCTCGACCGGTGGGCTATCCGTGTAACGGGGCCGACGTCAGAGGAAAAACACCGCGGATCAACGAGGGAGACAGAGGCAGAGAGACAGATTAGACCGAGAGGTGGGATTGGCGCAGATAAAGCAGTGGCTCGTCAAATTTTTTTTCGCCCCCCGCTGCTCGGACGGAAGAAAAAAGAGAGAGGAGGGAGGGAGGGGGTAGAGGAGGAGACGCGGGGGCATTTAGAAAAGCGCGTCAGACGGGCCAGTGGGGCAGGGTCAGGGGCCCTCGGGGTCGGAGGTAGTCCTATAAAGAACGCGTGCACGCGCCCACACACGCACACACACACACACCAGCGGACTCACACACTGTGTATGTACGCGCACACGCACGGACTGATGATGGATGGTACCGGGACAAAGACGACGTTAACTATTGACTCTTGATGGATGATCCCATCCGCTACACTGCACGGCGAATTAGCGCGAGGTAACCCGGGCGACTCGGACCAAAGAGGGGAGCCTGCGGAGACGGTGCCCCAGCAAAGTAGGATCACACACCCAGCTATGACACCGGCTCAGTGTCACATTATAACAAAGACATAGTGACTAACAAAGGTAACAGAGGTGAATAACAGCCGCAGATCGGTATTCGGTAATCGGATACGTGCGCTTTTACGCACAGGCCTGAGTCCAAATCCAACGTGTCAAGGACCCGGCGGCTGTTTGATGTGAACAAAGCTCACTCACATTGTCTCCATCGAAACGCACGCACACACACACACACACACACACACACATACTCACTCCTACCTCATTGGCCACACACCGTGCCACAATCACAGCATGTACCCACAAGTCCTTCCTGGTCCAAACAAAAGAGGTGAGCCTTTACACAGCCATATCAGAGCTGTAATTCCACTCAGGTCACTCAGCATCTCTCTCTCTCTCTTTTTTTCTTTCTCTCTCTCTTAGTTTCCTGCCATACACTCTCTGCTCTTATTAACATCATAATCTCTGAAACCATAGAGTGTAAAAGTTTAGAAGAGGCTGCTGAAGCTGAGATTGATCCGGTTGTGTGTGCGTTTGATCTGCGGTGGTCTGTCCAACACGGTCTGCTCGGCAGAAAAAGGGGATTTGATGATGCCCCCGGTCTGAACGTGACTGATACAAACACAATGGTCACAATAGAGAACTGTCCAGCGTCGGTGGAAAATTCATCATTTCGGCCTCGTCACAGCCCATTAGTATATTACCCTGACAGTGCAACAAACGCATCAAAGGCAAACGCAATCAAACGGGGCACGGCAACCGGCTCACCCATCTTGTGTGCGTGCTGTTCAGAAGGGGGTTCGATATAAAGCTCTGAAATGTGTGTGTGTGTGTGATGCTGCATGTCAGCACGTGATGACAAAGCACCGCTCGGCATTCAGAGGCACTCAACCGTGATGTGCTCCTCTCAACCTTTCTCCCCTGCTCTCATTCCTTCCCTCTTTTTTCTTTCTCTCCCCGTCCTCTGTCTGCTTCATCTTTACCTCACACAACTTTCTCTCCGTCCTCCTCCTCCTCCTCCTCCTCCTCCATCTCCTCCTCCTCCTCCTCTCGCCAGGCTTTTGTTCTTTTGTGCTGCTCTGACACATTCCTCAAGTACGTTGAAGAGAGGGAGATGGGGAAAACAGAAGGGGAGAGGAGAGACAAGAAGGAGAAAGAAAAAAAAAGGGGGGGGGAGAGTTAGTGAGAAAGTTATAGAGACTGGAGCGCAGGTCATTTTTTATCTCATTGTTGCGGAGAGAGTGAGTCAGCAAAGAGAGAGATAGAGGGAGAGGGAGATCAAACAAGACATTGACAGAGATGGAGAGATGGAGAAACAGAGACAGAGAGAGAGAGAGAAGACAACACTGTATGTAAAGAGAAACTCATCATTAGTGTGTTCCTCCGGTGCCAACTGTATTTTCACTCGTCTTCATTTCATTATAATCTCCTCCAATTTTTTTTTTTTTTCTGGCCGTGTACCACCTTTTGTTCTGTCGTCTCTCATCTCTCTGTCTTCACTCTTGTATCTTGTTTTGTAACTGATATCGCCGACAAAATGACAACGCAAACGCAACTCTCACAGCCTCTGAGAACAAAAGTGCATCGACAGGTTCCCTAACAATGTTTGGCTCAGATCATCACAGGTTCAGGGAGAGAGAGAGAGAGAGAGAGAAGCAGCAGAGAGAAAAAAAGAGGCATGCAATGGTATTAAAAATAAAAAATAAAACCTCTTGAACATATTACTCACAACTGCATTAAAGTCAAAAAACTATTAGATGGATGAAACAAGAACCACTCACATATAATACATGGATTCAAATAGTCTGGGATATTTATCTAATGGAGCAGATCACATTCTCAATAAGGCTTCAGAAAGACATCTTTACCAACCTGTGGTGCATCTATTGTGGCAGTAATATCAAGTCAAGTTAAACTTCATGTGTGTAAGATGTTTCTTCCTGTTTCTAACTGGGAATTGTATACCATTGACTGTATATTCCAATATATTGAGGTATTTATTTACTTTCTTTGCATGTTAAACCAATTTCCCATTTTTTTGGGGATCAATAAAGTCCATCTATCTATCTATCTATCTATCTATCTATCTATCTATCTATCTATCTATCTATCTATCTATCTATC
>JAPTHA010000009.1:24225162-24245306 GCA_029814585.1 Gymnapogon annona
ATGCTACATGTCACTGACGCTATCTGAAAGTAATCCAGAAGTAATCTGTAATGGATTACTTTTGACAATGAGTAATTGGATTACGTATGGGATTACATTTTTTAAAAGTAACTAGTAATGGATTACTTTTTTGAGTAATCACCCCCAACACTGGCAACGACATTGAACAGCGTCGAACCTCTGGAACGTCCCATGTCTTTGACTGCTTCTTGAACCCATTTACCATATTTTGGCTCCAGTACCCCTTTTTTTCTTATCTTATTGCTCCATTTATTTTATTTATTTACTTTTTATTATTTTCTTTATATAGTCATTTTATTTATTTATTCATTAATTATTATTTACTTTATTTGAAGCATATAATAAGGATGCAGGTGGAAGGTGTCACTTCAGGTAGATCAGCCCCAAACGAAGTCGATTCCCACCGTGACTGGGATCAGAAAAGAGTCATTCAGTTCATCCAGTCAGAACAGACTTTGCTCTTCAGTCACCAGCGAGGTGTACACAAAACGGCACAGTTCTTTCTTCATGCAGCAAAGGTTTCTCCTGCTGCCATCATTCAACAGACGAGCTCTCGGCTCTTCGTGGCCCCCCTGGTCACCCTTCAGAGGTTCCTGCCTGGACCTCACTGATTCACGGGCAACAACCTGTTGCTACTATATAAGTGTATATTACTATATAACTGCCGATGTCTCTTTATTGATATTTACTGTTGCACTCACTGTTCTTCTCTATTATTTCTTTTAATATTTATATGTTTATATTACTATTATCTATATTATTATGCATATTTATATTATTAGGAATATAATCTATTATTTATATTAGGAATTACTCTTATTTTTCATCCTATCCTTCAGTATCCCTTTGTGTGTCTTATCTTATGTGTTTATTTGTACTAGTGTTCTGCTATATCTAATCTAATATTCTGCAGTCTCTAATATAATCTAAACTAATCTATACTCCTTTCACCACAGACTATACACCAATACCACTAATAAGCTAATTTCCCTAAGCTCATCATGTTATACTACATGTACTCAACTGATAATGCTTTTTTCCCTCTTTTTTTTTTTTTCTTCTACCGGCTTTTAGTTTATATCATTTCCGGAATTTCCACTAACAATCCTTGCGTTAGCCACAAAATTCACCAGTCTATCTTGTACAAATTATATACATATAAATCACCAGTTTATCTCGCCTGGTCACGGTATCCCCAGTTTCTCGCCTGGTCACGGTATCCCCAGTTTATCTCGCCTGGTCATACATTAAAATTGAATAAATCCAACCTCTGTATCAGACTTCAAAGATTATCGTTTTAGATTAATTTTATCAATTAAATTTAGTTTTAAAATGACAGATGCGTTCAACCAATCTACAGACACAGGGGATCAGCAGAGGTAAAAGTCCTCTTACCTTTTTAGGTTGGGCCCATGATGTCCAGTGTCTGACGATTGACTTCCCGCCCCTATCACGCCAGGGTCACCAAATGAAAGGACGACCAAACTGACCACTACTGTTTGACCTCTATCTGCCTCTCCAGGTCGTCTGCGTGTTCGTTTGATAGGGTTGGTTGCAGGAAAAATCAATTGAAGAAAAAGAAGTCTGTTAAAAGAATTGGATTTATTCTTTCAGAGCTCTGGGCAAGTTACAACAAGCAGATGCAGTGCAAAATGCAAAGTACAATGATTCTCACACAAAACTTATGGAACAGATCAAAGTAAGGCCTGGACCTCTCCAGCTGCATCATTCAGTCGTCTTCCACCGAAAGGGAGGAAGGGGCTGTTTCGGTGATTTACACAACCCTTGCAAAGTAACTTAGTACGAAATGGTACCTTTGTCTCAGCTTATCTGTGGAGTTATGGTATCCTTGACACATGCACAGAGTTCACACAGGCTTCTTCATGAGATCATTTCTCTACTGATTATACTTACTATGGAGTGCAACTCAACAAATAACCACAGAGACTGTGACATGGTTATATGTGAATAAAGTGAGTTAAACAATTAAACAGTTTATAAGTCTTTCAATACTTAGGTTTAGCGTTTAGAGCTACAGGATTGCATCCACACTGTTGCGCCCGCTTCGTCGATCTCTGCCTGAGTCCATAGCAGCAGGTGCACGTCTTGACTCTGGCTCCAAGTCTCATTAACTCCCATTGGTAGACTCGCGAGAGTTGAAGCTATATCTAATCAGACAGTGTAGGGAGTTGATGTGTGGTGAGAAGGATGGATATGGATCACTGTTGGGTTTGAAAATATTAATCTATTTTGGCTGCAGATGAAGGTGGGACTTTTTCACGCACGGACATGGCGAGAATTTTCTTGGAAAAATTTCATTAGTTTTTTCATCACACCGGGAGTTAAAAGTAAATTCCTGAAACAAGATGTATTATGTTGGAGAGAATGTGGATCAGCCAATGTTAATCAGTCATATATTCTGGACATGTTAAAAAATAACCACATTCTGGGAGGTCATAAGCAGAGAGATGAAAACAATATTGCCATATGATGTACCCTTAAATATCTGTATACTGTACTTTGGTAATTTTTCAGATGAACACGTACAAGGAAGGGATAAATATTTGGTTAAAATATTAACAGTGGCATGTAAGAAAGCAATAGGAAACGAGGAAATGGAACAAAGTGGACCCACCGACTTTAGACGAATGGCAACAGATTGTGGAAGAAATTTACTTGATGGAAAAACTGACTCGCATAGTGAGATTACAGAAAAAACAGATGGAAGAAAAGTGGGAAAAATGGACAACATATAGAAACAAGGACAGCAACATTGAAGACTGAGAGAGGACACTTTAGGACATTGAAAGAGACACTGGAAGACTATTTTCCCATAAGTTAATGTTTCTGGAATTTTGATGTGTTTGTGTTTCATTTAAAAAGCAATAAAAAATAGTTACAAAAGAAACATGAATGCTAGTTATGTATTTGTAGCACACTTAGGCTATAAGTGTAAATTAACTATTGGCATACTATCAAAATGACTGTGTTCCCTTCACGTAAGGCTTAAATTAGGACTTTAATTTTTTGTGGCTTCAGAGAGATTTTTTTGTGTTTTTGTCTAATATGGCTCTTTGAACATTTTGGGTTGCTGACCTCTGGTCCAGATACTAATAAATAGTAACAAGGAAAAGGAAGTCTTCAATGTTCACAACTAGCTGTCTGAATGGTATTTTTGCAGCAAGGTATATTATTTGGAAGGCACATCCTGTCACGGTCAGACAGATGAAGACCACAAATGCGTCACTTTTAAACTGTTTATTGAAGGGCTTTGGGGAAACTGGAATTCCACAATATAAAATGCAACAACTACATTTTACCAGAATTATTTTTTTTTCCATACATAGACTGTGCCAGACTACAACCCGCAGATGTCCACATTATAACATGAGATATTTACACATATTTATTCATCAATCCATTATTATCCACTTATCCAGGTCCAGGTCATGGGAGCAGCAGTATAAGCAGGGATGCCCAGGCTTACACTTCCCAAGACACTTCTTCCAGTTATTCTGGAGGGACCCCAAGGCATGAGCTGAGAGACATAGTCCCTCCAGCTGGAGGGAGGGGATGGGAGGCTGGATGCCTCCCTAAGGAGATGCCTGAGCCACCTCAGCTGACTCCTCTCAATGTGGAGGAGCAGCGACTCCACTCTGAGCTCCTCCCTGTTGACCGAACTCCTCACCCTATCTATAAGGGTGCATCAGCCAAGGAAAGTCATTTCAGCTGCTTGTATCTGACATGTTGTTCTTGCAGTCATGGCAAGAACAAAGATCATGACCATAGGTGAGAGTAGATTGAAGATCGACTGGTAAATTGAGAGCCTTTCCTTTCAGCTTAGCCTGTCAATCTCATGCTCCGTCTCCCCCCCCACTTGTGAACAAGACCCCAAGATAATTGAACTCCTCCACTTGGCTCCTGTTCTCCAGCACCCTGGAATGGACTTTCCCACGGAGGCTCAGGAGTGTGATCCCCCTGTAGTTGGAGCACACCCTCCGGTCCCCATTCTTGGAAAAAGGGACCACCACCCCGGTCTGCCAGTACTATGCGCTGTCCCTGACCATCACACTGTTACAGGGATGTGTCAGCAACGACGGTCCCTGCACATCCAAAGACTGAAGTTACTCAGAGTACACCTGAGCGGCGGGGGAACATACACTCTTACATCGTAGCACATATACCCAATAAGCACCTTCTCCGGTAGCTTAATTTCATCAAATGTTAGCAGAATTGAAAGACTGTTCCGTCAACACACCATCTCTTCTAGCCTTCAACCATTTCACCTCCTTAACCTTGGTTTTGCATACACCTTCAATCATCTCAGCTATGGATACAGTTAGTGGTGTCCCTAATATATCCCCTCTAATAAGTTTTTTGTCAAACACTATTGTACACTTTACCTTATTTAATCTATGAACTATGAGTGCTTTCTTTTGTTGGTCTTCATCTTTACACACAACTATCAAACCCCCATTAGCGGTCTTTTTTGCACTCCTTAGCTCTCCAAATTATTTTGTCGGTGTCTTGGTTAGATGGATCGAGTTCCAATTCTCAAATGTAGCTCCTTCCCTCTCCAACCTGACAAACACTTTGTATTCCTGCTTCCTTTCATTTATACTAACTAGGCTAGCGGTCTCCATATCCTCACCAGAACTAGGTTCCTCAGTGTCAGATCTGTTATTGCCTTTTTTCCGCTTATACCTTTTACTATTTTTTACTTCCAGCCATTTTCCAAAACTCCCGCTCTCCCTGTCAACTTGCTCACTTCCTAGTTCATCACTTCCACCTCCCTGTTCCTGTCCAGTCACAGTCCAGTTGTTGCCAACCGGCTGCACAATACTTCCTTCACTAGTCTCAGCCATCCTCCGGCTCGCGTCCTCTCCACCACTGCTGGCTGGGCAATTTGCCTCTTGAATAGTTGTGCAATCAGTCACAGCTGAGCAACGTGGCCCAGGTGTTGCAAATCAGGAGTAATTCAGTCCGCTGAGGGAGAGTGTGTGGCCCAGCCACAGCATGGGCTCACCACGACATACATTGCCTCCGTTGTTAAATTGAGCTGGAATAATTGCAACGTGCTGCCATAATGTGCCTATAAAGTTAAAGTGGCTTTATTTAAGGTAAAAATAACAAGGCCAACAAATTAAAAGGGGAAAAGCCAAACAAAATAATCATCATTCAGTAGTAATCACTCTTCTCTGCATAAGACTACGATTGCAAATAAATACTGGGGGAGTTCAAGTTGTGCTCCAAGCCCTGGCTTTGGTGAACCATGTAGCTGGGTTGTAGGCATCTTCTGGGACCCCGGCTTTGATGCATCAGTGAGTCAAGTTGGAGCCGATGCTGTAGGCACGGGCTGGAGTCTAAGGCACTGTGACTGGTCACCAAGCCAGGTTCTAGCATTGTGACCGGCACCATTCTGTTATAGTTTGTCATTTACGGCTTGTAGTTTGGAACAGAGGTTGGTGCCTGTAACGATGTCAAAGCTGGGGCTTGGTCAGCAGCCCCATCTGTGCACCCAGTACCACCGGTTTAACTTAATTGGAACTTGGATACAGTTTGTGTTGCCAGGCTCAGACCTTGGCTTGGTGCTGGTCACAATGCTGGAGCCCGTATTAAGTGATCAAGATGTGTCAAATCCAGGGCTTGCAACTGAAGTTTATGTCTCTACATCGGATCCAGCCAACGTAGAATCTGTTTGGTAAAAGTAAAAAAAGGTTTAAGAGAGCAAAAATTCCTTTTTTTTTTTAAAGGTGTATTTTTAAATATGCGTCTTCTATGTTGGTTTGGAGAATATGCTTACAATGTTGTCTGACTATTTTGACACCATACTTAACTCTCCAGGCGATGTCTAAATTTAAATAAGCATGTTTTCTTGTTGATTACACAACCAACAGATCACAATCATTTAGGTCACGTTTTTGGAAACCCTGGAAGTCTACATTTCATCTTCAGCAAGTGTTTGTCCTCTTGAAGCCATGGGCTGCTGTCTTTCAGGATCAGTTATCGCTCCAACATGTGTTTCATATAACCATTTATCGTTTCAGATTTCTTTTTGTTATTTAATTGGTACAACAATTATATTTGAATGCCAAACCCAGACTGGCTGTGTTTATTACCATGTTTATTTCCTGCGTGTGAGAAATGTTAGTACCACTCTGTAATTGGTAGCCAAACAACTCTGAAGAATGTAAAAGATATAAGCAGTCAGTCTGCGCTTGCCTCAGGTGGGCAGTTTCCAATGGCTGTCCATCCTACAGGCAACACAAGTGATTGATTGAGGGTTGCTGTTCCAAATTCTGGCGTATGACAGAATTTTCATGCCTGTTCAGGGATATAAGAATGCCCAGCAAAGGCTTCAGTTTTAACATCTTATATTTGTTCTAATAAGACTTTGGTTACAAGTGATGGAAGTGAGCCACTATATCTACAACCTGTTCTTAGTGCCACAGTTTTTGTTTGACTTGAAATCACTCTTCTAATCATAATTTGAAAAAAAAAAGTGCAAACACACATTAAATCTGTAGTCTTCTGTAATATTGAATGTCTTTAAGATTTCATCTGTAAAATTGTATTCTATATTTCATGTCTTCGCTATCATTTTTATTTTTGCACTACCTGCTATAATTGCAGTGTTGTGGGAGCTACTATTTTAAAATTTTCATTGTGCTTTTGTAGTACAATGAAGAGAAAACAAAGTCTGATTCTGATCACTTCATTCACGATGAGAAAGTGGTGCTAAGTGATTTAAGAACTGTCAGAAAACACAAACCAGAAATCATTCAGTCATAGATATGCAAAGCATTAGGGCCCTGGTACTGCACCACCTGCTTTAAATTCCATCACTGAGGTCAGTGTAACAAGTTTCTCCAATGTGTTAAGATCAAGCTTTTCCATTTCACAGGAGTTGGACATTGTCCCAGACCTACAGGGAAACAACAGCAACTTTCTGCTTAAAGAGAACAACTTCATTCACCTTTCCGTAAGTTCTCTGAAACACACAAGGTAAAACGTATTTACTAAATAATGATGATCAAGCTTTTGATGTACATGCTTTTAAAACAGCATTTTGCTTATTTTTAGGTTAACAGGTCCCTGTCTGAAGTTGAGGCCATACTCTCTGCTTTGGAATCGAGTCGAGTGAGGCTTAACCCGCTGGTTGTTATCTGGGTGAGTTTAAGCAATGATATCACAGCTGTGTTTTAAGGTCTGTGTAAAACAATTTTGACCTCACTTTGTCACACAAAAAACCTCAACCATCCATCCACATAATACTGTATATGACTTATTTGCCAACCCCCCACAAAAAGTGTGTGTGTGTGTAACTTTGAGAGAATAATGAATAAATGAGTGGTATGGGTGTTCCCATCTCTACACAGGTTCCTCCGTGGTGATTAATACATGCCCTTCCCAATTAACCCTTGAACTGTCTCTGTCTGGTATCACTATAGTGGACATGAGAGTTGTGTAGATCCTTAAAATTGTCACCAATAATGTTTGGTCAGCATGGCACAGATGCTCAACTGAATCCTGGTAACGTCACGTTGAAGATAACTAAAGATTGGACCCTGACGTTTGTCTTCTATGGAATCTTACCAAGCTCAAATTAAGAAAATATAGTATGAAAGTTAAATAAATCTTGTTGACAATTGCTAATAATTGCTTGGTATTGCAAGAAAGTGGAAAATAGTTGCCCCACCTTCCAATTAAGATGTGGTTATATGAACAGTTTTGTGCCCCTGGAGAAATTAACTTGGTGGATTAAAAAAAGAAATGGAATGTTCTACAAGATATGCATTATATGGTTGGAGATAATGTCGTTAATATTGAGTACTGATAGGTAGTCATCTATGGACTTTGATTTCATTTGATCTTTGACTGTCAAGTGAAAGTACCACACACATCTACTGGGAGATTGATTTGCATCAAGACCACCTAACAGCCTTGCTAATTCAACTTATTATTGATTCTTAAATAAAACCATGCTGGTGAGCTACAGGGCCATTGGTCCTATTTTTTCTTGGAGATGATAATCAGCGAGGGTGTGGCTGTCTGAAAGTGAGTAGAACCAATATCATTAAGTTCAGAATTATTAGGCAGCTTCTTTAGCAGAAGTTCAATAAGTAAAAAAAAAAAAAAAAAACACTTAACTGACAGTGAAAAGTAAAACTTCAAACAGTGAGACCATATTGCCACCAGACATACGTTTTGCTGCAAAGAGTCAAAATGGTCATAAAAGCAAGCTTTGAAAATGTTGGTTTGAATTTTTGTATTGTCTTTATTTTATTTTTTTATAAAGTACAGTTAAAAAAGTAAATTCCCTGGATTAAATGTCTATGTTTAGAATGTTTTATTACCTTTACTTCATCTTACAGTCCTAACCATAGGGAACTGAAACCCCACAATGCCAATTTATGTGTTAGTTTTATGTATATTATCACAAGTGGTGATGTGTTTCATTCAAATTAAGTCATATTACAGTAACATGGAAATTTAAAGGATATAAGAATTAATATTCTATTTGCTTTTGTCCCTCGGCTGCGGCTCAGGATGGAATGCGGCCCGGATCTGTTGTCAGTCCAGGCTTGTTTTCCCAACTGATGCCCGCTGCGCTGCCACCACAGTTTAAACCAAGGGCTGCCACCACTTTTAGCTAATGCATCTCACCTTTTGGATTTGTGAAACTATTACGGTAGCGTGACAGACGTTAATGGTCCCCATAGATGTGAACCTCCCAGGGAGCGATGGTGAAGGTGCAGCATCAGGTTGATTTTTTTTTTTTTTGAGTAAGTGAGCGGCGTAGGACTGTACCACCTGACAGGCAGCGTCCAGTGCACCATATAGAGGTAGTTTCAGGACCACCTGGCCGGAACGGCAGAATCCATGCTCCTTCATTGGAATTACATGCACTGACCATCAGGGAAAGTAGAGACCTGTGCCGTTTCAGGCCGGCATAAGGCAAGTAATTATTTCGGTGTAATGTCACTTTCATTTAACATTATGACGTGCACATTCATTCTGGGATGATTTAAATTTATGTCGGGAAAGGGGCGGGTCCTAGCAGGTCCCGGCCTGAAACCGCACGGGTCTCTACTGTCCCGGATAATTGGCTTTGCATGAAGCTCCTTTTGAAAGGAAAAATTCACATATAAGCTGTACTGGAGAATAAGCCACAGGGTTCGAAGCATGGAAAAAAAAAGTTGCATCTTATAGTCTGGAAATTACGGTAAATTCTCCTGCATGATCAGCCTCTGGGGTTTTGACTTAGTCTTTTTGAATAGATGGTGTAGAAAAGCCAATTCCTGCTATTGTTTGAAAGCTGCTACTTTGATGAATGATCACAATTGAAGTCTATTAGATGACAGAAAGTGTCATAATTGACACTCAGAAAAGTGTAAAAACTATGTTTTTGGATTTGAAACATTTGAAATATTACATCTCTACATATTTTAAGAATAGATGACAAAATATTTGCTTTGAATTTATCATGGCTTTCTGTCAGTTGCTTGGCAATGAAAATCAAGCGGAGTGATGGCACTGTAATTTGATTCTCGGGCTTTAATTGAAGAAAATAAACCTTTGAGATTCTAAAGATTTCCCACAGAGTCAGACAGTGATTATGTCAATAGAAGGGACTGTGCATAAAATAACTTCTGTTTACTTGCTGATTGCAAGCTTTTCAACTCTCCTCTGAACATGACCTTAAATTAAGTTAAATAAATAGGCTGATTGAGTTTCAGCTTTTTAAACAACTCCTTGGACAATAAATTGTTCATGCTTAAAAAATGACATTATTGCTGTTGTAGTGAAAAATCCTCTCTCCTGGCAACTGTTTTGTGATTGGACATGATGGTCTTTGTTTTGATAGGTGCATTTGGGAGGTTTGGACGAGCTGTCCATCAGCGAGACGATGACTGAGCCAGCACCACTCATCATGGAACTGGCCTCAGCAGCCAAGCTCAAAAATATTCTCCTCTTTGGCATCCAGCTTAATCAAGCACATGTAAGCTCATTTCTATTGTCTTCTGTTTATTTTTGCTTTTCTCCCGAGTATTTGTGAGACCAAACAAAATAGAATGGGAAATATCTTGAGTGTTATTTTTATTGTCACACATTCATGCTTCAGGCAAGGTTACTGTCATTTATCACCCATCTTTATTGGTTTATATCTACAGAAGAAACGAGTCTCATTTAACAGAGCACAGCATGTTGCACCACCCTGTTTGATACTATACTTTTTTAAATTTTTTATATTTTTTTTTATTTTTAATTAGACAACATTACATTACATCACACAACAATCACATTTGTTCACCATCAGGCCACGCCCCCCACCCACATTAACAAGGCCAGAGGCGTCAGCCAAGACAAAACCAAAACAAAACCAAACAGCACGAGACAAGACAAGACAGAGACAAGACAAGACGTTGACAATACGAACTATAGAGTATGCAGAGACACATGCTAACCTCACACCCCCTCCGTCACACATGTACAATTACAGTATATATATACATATATATATATATATATATACATTTTTCTATTTTTACACTAAAACAAACTATACATTCACAATAATAAAAGTAATAACCTGAACAAATATAAACACCCAGAAATTTCTTAAGAGACGTGTCATTTTAACCATATTAAATGTTTAGTGTGTTTGTAGAGCCACTATGATCTGTAGATTGTAATGCACATATATAATATATAAACTCACGCTATTGACATTACACTTGTCTTTCTCAAGAGCTTTGAGGTTGTTAATGTCGCTCACGTTATTTTAAAGGACAAATTTGTAGACGTAACGGTTTTCATCATATATGGAAGGTTTGGAGTTGACGTTATCGATATGGAATTGTGTTACTGTTGGCCCTCGTCACACCACATCTGGCTGAATGTGGCCCCTAAATTAAAATGAGTTTGACATTCCTGGTATAGCACTAGCATAAACAGCGGAGGTTATCTCCATCATGTCTCTCCTATTGTAAGTTGCCCACAATTGAAGTGGTTGAGATAAGGCTTTAAAAAAAAAATAAAAAAGCTACAGTGGACCAGAGCAGTGAAGAAGAACACAGCAGTAATTGTTTCACAGCTGTTCTGGTTTCCAGGTGAAACAAGATACGAGACCCACCGTTTACACTTGAGTCAATCCAAAGGCTTCTCTCTTCTACCCCATCAGATCGTATTTCTGTTGTGGTGTCTCGCTCTTGCCACACCTGCCTGTTTATTTAGCCCTACAGGAACTCCTGCATGCTTTCACTAAGCTGAAAAACCTGCATGTTTTCACTAAGCTGAAAACCCCGCGTGCTTTCACAACACACCGTGTTGTCAAAGGGATATTAACATAATATGTGGCACTGTAACCTACCTACCTAATTCTGCACCAAAGCGTTATATGAGGACATGTAAACAGTGGGGTATACTTTTGCAATATGTTTTTTTTTTTAATCTTGTTACATAAATGTGTATCAACAACAACATTCCCATGTTATGTTAAAACGTAGATTATCGTGTATTTTATGTTTGTTCAATGGGATACAGTTTACGGATGTAATGTATTTTCTGGCAGAATTTCTAAAGGTAGGTGATTGAAATAAAATTTTACAGTCAGCAGTTATTGTCAAAGCACAGCACAAAAAAATATCCAAAAACACCAAAACAACCTGGTAACATTTTATTTTAATGATACAAATCTGCACATTGGACTCATGATCAAATGAATGAATTCATGCAGATGTATAATAAATTCATGTTGCTCACTATGATCAAGTCATTCGTTAATGTATGTGATTCATTTCCACCTACTTGAATATCACCAATATTAATAGTTGTTTCTCACACAAACAAATTTGTCATACTTTATGCTTTCTGCATTATCAGAAAGGATCTATTGCAACATAATTTTACCGAGGACCATTTTTCAGTCGCTGTGAGGATTAAATTAGCATAACAAAACAAGCCTTTAATATCTGGACAGTGATTTTCGCTGTAAAAAATGCATCGCTGTCGTTTCTAATCGTTGGGGTCATTCAACCACATGTATGGAGCTATTTTTCAAGTACAACACTTGTGGCTCCATACAGCTCCATACATGTCAATAATTTAATTGCATTAAACAAATGTGATTGTTTTGTTCGTAATATGTACCACTCTTCTTCTACCAATGCTTGGATCTGAAAAAGACATTTGTAGGATCCGTGTAAGTTGGCGTTGTCAGTTGATTGATGCATATGGTTGAATTGATTCACAAGTAGGTGTGAAGTAAATACATGGATCAGCAGTGATTTGTTTAGTAACAAGTGAGAAAGAGGAAGCAGTAATCCAATATATCACCTGAAGAAGACTGAAGAGCTTCATTGTATTGGTGGCGATGGGTCGCTATGCACTTTGACCCACTTCACTGACATGCACAGGCTTAACATGATCACATCCATTGAAAGCCCAGCCTTGTCAATACAAGGCACAACAGCGAGGAGTGGTTGGAGAGAAACGTGCAGAAACGAGTAGGGGGGATTTGAGTGGGGGATGGGAAGATGTAAAGATAAAGGTTTAAGGGGGTTGGTTTTCGACTCTGTGACCTCAGAGGAGGTTCACTGGGTTCGTGAGCTGTAGAGGAATGTTGGTGGGGGATGGGAGCTTTTCCTATCGACCTTGCCCTGTTATGTATCCACGAGAAGGAACCTCTCTCTTGGTTTTAAGTTACCATGGGTTAACCATTATTTGTATTTTTGACAATGGTTTACTTGCTTGGAGTGAAGGTTACTAGGTAACAGCATGAGTAAAATATAGAATTGCATTGTCAATACGGCATAAACACTGCTTGTTGTTGTGCTGGTGTTGAGGAGGAGGGTCAGTGAGTTCATATATATGTTGAGGTGGGGGAGGGGAAGACCCTCCATCTCCATCAGCAGCGCACACAAGCCGCACCTCACGCTATACTCTAGGCTTTCACAATGTGGAAATACCGGTAAAAGAGAGTTATTTTTCTCCATTTAAAGTCTCACATGGTCAACGGAAATACCATCACATGTGAGGCATGTGCAAATAGTGTGTATGTGTGTGTGGTCTGTGCATACTGGTATCTTTGTATGTAGTATGTGGGGCGCATTGAGTTCAGTCATAAGTAACAGTGTTGAGGGGGGGATGTGACAGGAACGTAAATCACTGACCTTGAAACAGAACTGACATTAGCATGAAATTCATTATCACTGTTTTTTTCCACATTACAGAATTCTTACTTAACGATAATGACCAGTGACACGGTTTTGAGAAAAAGCTTTTTGTTTTGGACCTCAACATAATATTTGGATGGTTTTCTAGGTCACTGAGATCCTGAATATAAACTCCGTTTAAAATAAAAAATACAAAGAAAGAAAAGACAGTGTTTCTCAAACTGCGTCTTTCAGAAACCTGCCAGTTTGAGAGAAGGAAGAAATGAAGAATACAAAAAAATGAAAAAAAAAGTAAAATGAAATAAAACAATAAAATCTAGTAGAAGAGGAGATCTACCAATCAATATGGCCAATATAATCCAGAGGGAAAAGGTGTTCCAATCCTAGAATTGTAAAACATCGAAGTTACATAATATATTGGACATTATTTTTTTTATTCAAGGATAAAACCGCATTTTAAATGTGTTGGTTTTATCCTTGAAGGTGGTTATATAAGGGAAAACACAATGAGTTCAGAAACAATCGCTGTTGTACTGAACCAAATAGAGGTTTATTTGTGTTACTTGGAACCCTCTTAAATATATACAGATCGGTTTTATTTATGTTTAACTTGACATCATAGTAATAATAATTGTACTCATTGGTTTATTTATTTCATCTCTGAACCGTCTAATCTTGAACGCATTAATTTTTACGAATCTAATCGTAAAATTGAATGTTTTTGGTGTTGGGCAGGGACGAGGGGGTTGAACCGTGCACCGTGCGTAAAACACATAGTGCGTCGGTGAAGCCGAAGCCGTGGAGTACGTGTGTGTTTACACCCGCTCGCTGTAGTAAAGCTGCCCTGCCCAACACCAAACACACGGGCGACACATGAGTGGGCAGGACCATGAGTGCCTGGACCGCTGTCCAATCAGCGTCCAGTAAAGCATACCACTGGCTGAATGGGTCAACCAATAGGGTGCACCGCCGCTGGGCCGACAGCCAATAGAATGTGCGCAAAACCTGGGCACGTGGATTCGCGCACATGTTGACGCTCGTAAACTGCCGAGAGAAAGAGCTAGCAAAGGCAGACCGATGAGCGGCCGGGAGGCGTGTTCGAGAGACAAGATCCGAGGCAGGGCGATGCTGCTCCAAGTCCGGAGTGAAAACAAGTGACGGACACGAGTCGGGAGACGGAGCCGGTAGCCACAGTTCCTGGCAACTTGTGTTTATATCTCACTTTTCTGAACGTGAGTGTTTCGTCTGACGGTTCTGTCATTTGCGGCTAACGTTTGTCCAAAGTTGCCATGCTAGGCTGGAGGAATTTCCTGTCCCGCTATATCCTGTTAGTGTGCCCCGTACTATTTTTAAAATCTAATGCGCTATAGCTTCATATTATTACATTTTTAAAAAATACTTTTAATGACTTGTAATAATTATATTTAATTATAAATGGCATTTGTTCGAGTGGAGCCGGGTTATTAGTATTTCCTATGTTCTCATGTCATCGGGATTAAATTTGTACCGTTAGAGATACATCATATTTTGCAAATGTTGCATGATCTTTTTTTTATTATTTGAGTATGTGCTTGTATTGGTGTACTATGTATTAGTGTTGTGCGCAACCAGACATGCAGCCAACACCTGAGACGCAGCCTCATGGTCCAAAACTACCTGTTTAGACACATGCACCATCCCATCCGGTTATAATAACCCTGATCAAAAAGGGCGTGGAAGAGATATCTATTGGTATTCTTTATATTAATATTATCCCCCTGATCGATTTCCTGTAATGCATGCAAATATCGGTAACATATCGTTGATTAAAAATATACATATCCCTTGTGTAGACACCAGACAAGTAGCATGTGCCTGAATGTCGAGTCATTTGTCTGCTGATGTAGCGGAACAGAATTAATGGATTTTGTCAATATTTTGTGAAACGGAGACAGTGTGTTATGTCAAGGACTTGTTTTAGTTCTTGTGGATTTGTTTGAAGGCAGGACACTGTCGACTCAACCTTCTCTGCCAGGGTATACAGAGTTTATTTTGACTAATGGTACAAGCTGTGTTTGTGTGTTTACCAAACATAGGGGTCTGTGTGACCCCCGCTTATTACACCATGTGTGTCCGTGAGATCAGAGTTTGCCATCAGAGATTATACAGAAAGATAAAAAGGAAAAAGACAAGACAGATGAGAGGAAGGCACCTGGCCAGACATAGATAATATAAAATGAGAGTCACAGTGGAGGAGGAGGAAGAAGGCTGGTTGGTTTGAAGAGGAGTAGAGTTATGTGCATAACGAACAGGATGAGTAGAGAGAGAGAGATGAGAGGCATACTGAAACGCTGGAGGAGAGGAAAGAGAGGGGTTTGTGTGTATATGGCGAATCCAATGGGGGATGGAGAGCAAGCCGGAGAGACGGAGAGGAGGGGCTAGAGAGAGCACCAGAGGCAGAGGGGGAGAGGAGAGAGAGAGAGACTGCCTATTCTGATTTCACTACTCTACACGCTCCCATCCCCCCTTCACATTTTACTCTCCTCTCCAGTCTCCAATCTCCTCAATGGGAGCCAGACATGCACTACCATTGTGTGCCTACTGCCTACCCCCAGTCCCACTCTGCACCATGTTAAACTAGGACACTGGTACACCCACCATTTTGAGTAATTGTGGTTATTCTATTTGGGAGAGAAGGAGTTAAACACTGTGGAGAGGTGCTAAATTGAAAGCAGTTTCTGGGATGTTTTTTTTTTGCTGTATGTGTTGTCTGCTTCAGTATAGCCTCCCTCTGAGTCAAGTAACAACTTAATGTTCAGCTGAATTTTTTTTTTTCTGTAAACAGTCATAATGTGCCTTTCCTAATTCTAAGCCTTTTCTTCTCAGTACATAGCGATGCAGTCCCAGGGCAGCACCTCCACTCAGCCCTCCTTCGACTCCCTGAGCTCCAGTGACAGCCTCTTGTTCAGTGACTCGGAGCAAGCAGAGGACGACACAGACGTCTTCCTTACAGACAGCTCTTCTTCCGTGATCATCGGTGGGACAGCTGGGGCGGCCAACGATGGAGAAGGGGGGTCAGAAAGTCCAGGGTCTCAGTGGACATGCGATGGCTTCACCGATAAAGAGGAAGAGGAGGAGTCATACCGGGTGGAAAGTGTTGGCAAGAGGGCTCGCATCAGACTGGACAAAAGGGATCCAACGAAACCGATGCCAAAGTCTGAGGGAGACTTGCTGTTTGCTCAGAAGGTAAGGAAGTGGACGTGTAGCCCCCCACCGTAAAAAATGCCGATTGGGGAAAAAAAAAGGACAGTGCAATGTTAAAGTTGTGCAAGTAAAGCTTAGAGAGTGAATCAAGACAGAAAGACCTAACTTATACCCAGTAGTAATCTATCTTCTCTCTCCTGCTCTGTCAGTGTGCTGAGCTGCAGGGTTTTGTCAGGCCCCTGCTGGAGTTGCTGAATGGACTTAAGAGGGGCCGATTCGATCGTGGTAAGCATCCTTACATCACTGCACACAGACGGGCATGACTGCAGAGCGCTAGCTAAAGTTGTAGCTACAGAATACTGGTTTCTATGTAACTCTGAGCCACGCCAGTTCACTGCAATAGCTCCGTTGTGCAGCAATCTGTATCAATGGAGAGTATTGATGTAGACTAAAGTGCTGTGTGTGTGTGTGTGTGTGTGTAGCGGCAGTCTTGTGGCTGACTCATCAGCTCACAAGACTTCACTGATATTGTAAGTGAAAGTGGTGTGTGTGCACGTCGGTGTGTATGAGAGACCTTGGTACGTGTGAAAGCAGCTTCGGCACTATGAACGCTGACTCTGGGTTTATTGTTTTGATTGACAGGTTTGAGTAGTTTTCAACAGAGTGTTGCCATGGATCGAATTCAGAGAATCGTGGGGGTTTTGCAGAGACCAAACAGCGGGTAAGAGTGTATTCATGCAGTTCCGTCCTCAACCCGTCATTGCTTTTATGTCCTCAGTTGGATCTTCTTCATGATTTATTGAGGAATCCTTGAAGCAGATAGAGTTACGGGATTCAGCAGCAGCACCAAACTTCTGAAGACACTTTTAAACACCGTATATCTATTGATGTTACGTAACACCCAGATGTTTCCCGTTTGCATTTTTATTAACTTTTTTGTTTTTGCTTTTCTGCAGAGAGAAGTATCTCAACACGCTGCTCCAGGTGGAGATGATGCTCAAGCTTTGGTTTCCTCAAATTTCAACTCCTCCTGGGCCTGCAGCCTCAAGCGTCGCCCCGCCCACCTCTTGCTCCATCCAGGATACTTCCGGCTGCACTCCGCCACACAAGCACAGGGATCAGTTACATATTCCCGTTAAGGTGAAAACACATGCATTTCTAGTAGTGATGGGCTTTTTCAGGAAAAATAAGGTTCCATGAGTGCTGGGAATCAGTTATAATTATGAGGCTATTATTTTAAAACTGTATTCTAAAATTCCTAAATGTTAACAATGATTAACTGGTTTGGAGTATGTCACGATACACTGCCATATTCATACTGTAGCTCAGAAAAGGTCCAAGACTTTTCCTTACTGTCATTAATATTTATATTCTATTGACTGAAGATGTTCAAACTGTTACAGTCTGTCATTTTGCCACTGGATGTCTGATGCTATACACAGAATCTTTAAATCTGTGTTTTTAGCACACTTCGCTTTTGTCACCCAGTTGAAATAGCAACTCGTAATCTGTAAGGTACAAATATTTCAGAAGTAGCCTCACCAAATGCGTTCCCATATATGTAAGCAACTACAACTCGAGCACACGTAAACGGTTCACCTTCACTCCAAACTGAAAACCATACCCACTTGAAAATGACTCCTGCTCATTTTGCAGAAGCGCAGACTCAGCTGGACAGGAACCGACTCGCCCACACCTTCCCCCGTGCTTCTCAAGTGCCCTCGTGTCAGTCAAGAAGAGAAGAGGGTGAAACAGGACGACGAGGGAAGGCCCAGCACTCCTTCCACTGTGTCATCCAAGGAAAACCAAAATTTGCTCCAAGTGGGCGGTGATGCAACAGGGAAGGACAGCGAGGACAAACTGTCAAACTACAAAGCAGGTCAAGGCTCGGAGCCCAGCCTGACATGGGTTCACGTTGCCCCCATCCTGTCCCCACGAAAAACCTGCCCCTCGCACGAGGGCTCAGCAGCAGCAAGAAATGATGAAAACCAGCCCGTTGCCACTGTTGCCCCCCCAGGCAGAAAGGGCAGTCCAGCAACACAAGACAGCTCTATCTCCTCCACCACCATGACCAAGCCCCCCCCACATGTCACTGAGCCAACCCAGAGCCAAAGCCAGCCTGTTGCTGGACAACAGAGTGACAGTGAGACCATCGAGACCTGTCAGGGTCAAAGCCAATCCCCACATGTGAAGCCTTTGCCGGGGGTGTGCCCCGCCCCCCTGGAGACCTGATGCGCCCGACGTGCAGAGCCAGCAGCTGTGCTTCGCTATATCACCAGGCTTGAACGCTGCTGTGAGAAGAGGGCAAAAGTCAGAATTGCCTACGATTAAAAATGCATCGAAGACGGGGAGGGAGGTGAGAGTATGAGGTAAAGAATTCAACCCCTCATCAAGACCACTAGTGCAACAGCAACTGAAAAAGAACTGGACAGAAAGTGTTTATTACAGTGAAATCTGTGGGGACTTGTTTACTGTTCTATATTAATCAAAAACGTATGCACAATAGGGGTTGACGTCGAAGGAAAGAACATTTAAATCTTATAAGCTATTTTACAGGTTAAGGAACTGAGTAATGACCAAGAAGAGAGATCTCAAAGAAAGAGTTGATGTAATGAGCTCTCCTCAGAAAACTTAATCTTGAAAACAGACGTTGATGTCAATATTAATTGTATCCGAAGTATATGGCGATGAGCTGAATTAGATTCAGGTCTCGTGGCAGGAGACACATTTGAGTCTACATTCACTTGTAGATAGAGCGAGCTGTCGGGCACGAAGAAGAAAAGCCACAAAAAGTCATTTAAAAATCATGTAGCTAGTGATGTGAGAAATTCAGTGTACAGCTACACAGCATCATACTGTACATGTGGTGTGTTTAACTCCTGGGAGACCGTGGAAAAAACATAAAAAAAACAATGTCATCAACTCACGAATGTAATCCAAGAACAGTTTGAGCACTCGGGCCGGTACATCTACGGCGAGGCATTGAGAGGAGTGACACCACGGCAACCAGAGGTCACCCCACTGTTCCTGTCGCACCGTGGATCAGATGTTCCTGCACCGGCCCTTTGCTGCAAACTGAGCGGCAGCCGGCGTCTACAAAAGTCCACGAAAAGACTTTCAAAGGCCAGCCGGAGGAACAATACGGACCACTCAAAAGACACAAGACTCTCCCATAATTAATTTATTCACGTGTTGATCAGACACTGCATTTATTTATTGTTTGTATTTATTTATTAGGCAGCTGAATATCGCCAGCTGTGTGATTGCATAGATTGGCCTACATATTTTTTGGAGGTGGTTGGGACGATGCTGTTAACGGTTTGCTCATGGTTTTTTATTGCAATGATGACAGGGGTAAAAAAAAAAACAAAGCAAAACCGACAACAAAAAAACAAAGGAAATGAAATGTCAATAAGTGGACTACTGTGCCTTTTCACCAAATAGGATGTGTTCAGAAAAGCAATTTGGTGCTTTTAGTGCATTCGTACTGCGTTTTGATTGTTGAGTTGTATTTGACAAAACCAGTAACACAATCATGAATGCCAACATGTAGTCATTTCAATATTCATCAAAAACCAACAGTATCATCAACTATCTACTTAAAACCCAGTATCCAACTCAATATCGTAACGTCTACAGTTAATCAAAACTGCCTACATCTCTTGTAACGTTTCCGTGCACCAACAGCAGTGGCTACTATGTGTCGAGTGTTTTGAATATTAGCCGTCTTTATGGGTTGTTTTATGTAGGTGGGTGGGTGGG
>JAPTHA010000009.1:24296624-24309605 GCA_029814585.1 Gymnapogon annona
CCAATTCGCTGGTCGTCCAATCAGAGAGCAGAACACAAGACACAGTAGACAGCCTGCGTTCCGCTATCCCCAAACGCCATCTTAAACAGAGAGGGGCTTTAAACGCGGACAAAACAAGAAAACGACCGTCTAATGACACACGGCATACTTTAATCTAGCCTTTAAAGCCTCGGGTGATCCCGGAGCTTAACTAATGATGGCATTAGTGTTCTATCATACAAAGTAAAGGCTTATTCGCGACACAAATCGGCGAAGAACTGGTTAGCCTATCCGTAGCTAGCTAGGGGGAGGGGCGAACGTTTTGGGTCTTTTTTTCCGCAGCCGAAGTTGTTTGTTTATGTTATTCCACACGGACATGTCTTCATCAAACCCAGGTAAAGTTGTATTGAAGTTACGAAATGTATTTAGCATTGTAGTCCTTCGTGGCGTACTTCGATGCAATTCTTTCATGCACAGCCAAAGTAAATACTTTCCCAAAGATAGCGTGACAGCATCGGCTAAGTTAGCTTTAGCAACCAATGCTAAGGCGACAGCAAAGCTAGCCTGACATTTCACAAGAGGTATGATAGCTATAATGCTAGCCAGCTCAGAGACACTGTTTGCAATTTTTTAAAAAATTTAAAGCCTCCATGAGATTTTAAACATATGCGGTTAATGTAGAGGTCAGAGTTAAAAAAACAAACAAACACAAGTTAGAGTTGCCTGCAAGCGGCGAACAGTCACAAGTGTTTTGATTTTGGCCGTCAGAAAGCCAATGGATCCCATATATACCATCAATATCTTTAGCGAATATTCCACAATAGTCATTTTGCAGATGACTTCAAACATGTTGCACAGGCACTAAATTAAATTAATCAGATTTGTACCTTGACGATTATTTGTCCACAAAGTGTGGTGTTTCACTGGGCTTTCAGTTTCAATTTACTTAACTTAAATGAAATTATCTTTCAAATTCGCCACATCCCCCACCTCTATGTCTCTGTTATTAATAGAGTTACCAGACCCAAATCTGGGTATGGGCACAAGTGGGACCCAAGCAAGTGGCGGGGCCGTTGTACCTAAAGGACCCAACAAAAGACGAGCTGCGTAAGTGTGTGTTAGTGGTTAAAAAATTGTGCTGATTAATCATTATTATCATTGATTTGCTGACAGGTGTACTTCAGTCTTTGACAGTTTTGGCTAAGATGCATACATGTTAGAATAATGTGTGAAGATTCTCAGAACCCTCTCTTCTCTTTATTTCAGGCCAGACTTTGATGATGATGATGAGGGAAGCAAGATATTCAGGTATAATGTCACATTTTGTATTCTTTTAAGGAATAGTGAGAGATGATATCAAGTACTAATACTGTCTCAGCTGACAAAACAAGGAATAATGGTTACTGTGTTTTTTCAGGTGTGATGATGAAACATCAGGGTCCAACAATGACAAAGAGCGGTTTGCCAGGTAGGATGATTAATTAGGCCAAATAAAAGAACTTGGAGGGTCTGCAGGGGAGTAACACTATTGCAAAAAAAAAAAGGCTGCTCTCCGTCTCCTTTCCATTTTTTTTTTCGCTCTAACACTTTGGTAGCCTTTTTTGGGCCTATATTTTAGTAGGTTGGTTTCATTTCCAGGTTTTTGGAAGACGATCACAGTTTTGCAGATAAGGAAAAGCTAGCCAGGTATGGCCTGTACCACTGTGGAAGGCTCCTGCTCCTGCCTGTATCAATATTGACTGCACTGATCATACTGTATACTATTCTGTCCTGCTGGGACTCCAGCACATTGTCATTTTGACACACACAGATTGCTGGTACATTTCGCTGCTCCGTGCATCTGGTTTGGTGCCTGTCAGAATGCTTCTCTATGAAAAGCAACTGGTTGTCTTGTTAAACCCACCACTATGTTTTGTGTCACTAACAGCTATGCTGTGTGAGACAGGAACTTCTTTCACTTTGGTAATCCCTTCCTCTTGAGCAACTGTCCTCTTTGTCTGTTTTCTCTCCCCCCTCTCAGGACGTTTGAAGGGTCTTTCTCTTTCTGCACCTCCTCTCTTTTGTCACATCTTGAAAGATCAGACTGTCTTCTTTTTCGCTTACATCTTGATAGATCATTTATCTCCATGTTATTGTTTTGTGCGTCCATTATTATTTTCACCTTCTGTCATCCTGTCACTCTTCTCAGTTGGCACACTTACATTGCAACATTAACTCTAAATTCTATTCCATGTTCTCCACCTGCCCGTCTCTTTCCCCCATCTCAATCCTTCCTATCCTCTCAACCTCTGCTTCCCTCCCTGGTTTCCTCACTCCAGGGAGAACCACAGTGAGATTGAAAGGCGAAGACGGAACAAGATGACGGCTTATATCACAGAGTTGTCTGACATGGTGCCTACTTGTAGCGCACTAGCACGGAAACCTGACAAACTAACCATCCTGCGAATGGCTGTGTCCCATATGAAGTCTCTGAGAGGAGGAGGAATTACCAATCCAGATGGGTCGTACAAACCCTCTTTTCTCACTGATCAGGTATGAGTCATATGTTGGGTAATATTGAAACTTTTTGCTCACCAACTGAACATAAACTATCATCAGACCATTGTTATCGTGGTGAAAGCTTAGAAAGTCTTCCACTCTGCACTTTGACAACTTTTGTCACGGCATTTCTGGTTGTTTTAGATGTAAACCGATATGAGGAAGTGTATGTAGGGGTACTTTGGACATACACACATTGAACCATCTGTGTTTAGTGATAATCGGGAGAAGAGGGAGTGAAAGTTACATATGTTTCTAAGCCTACTTGGATTAAATATAGAGGTACTGAGGGACTGTCACTATCTTTGATGTAGGTAATGCAATCTAGATTTTTCATGTCTAAACATATACTTATACACAGTCATTCCTTCAGGTGAGTTTTGAATGAAAACTTAATTTCACGAGATTGCATTAATGAGCTATAGTAGTCTATATCTTAGCATCTCTGTGATGCCATCTTTGTGCAGGAACTGAAGCACCTCATCCTGGAGGCAGCTGATGGCTTCTTGTTTGTGGTGTCCTGTGAAACTGGCCGCATTGTTTATGTCTCCGACTCCCTGACACCCGTCCTCAACCAGTCACAGACAGAGTGGCTAGGTTCTTCTCTTTATGACCAGCTCCACCCAGACGACACAGAAAAGCTCAGGGAGCAGCTCTCGACTGCAGAGAATAACAACACAGGTACAAAGAACACACATAAATACACGTATGTATGTGTGGTCTGTCTAAAAGTTCATTAAACAATTGTTTGGTTTTAGGGAGGATGTTGGACTTAAAGACAGGAACAGTGAAGAAGGAAAGCCAACAATCCTCAGCCAGAATGACTATGGGGGCGCGGCGATCATTCATCTGCAGAATGAGGTGTGACACATACTCTATTTGTCATCCAACTCATAATTGATATTGATCTATGTGACTCGATGCACCAATTTGTTTGTGGTGGGTCTGTTGGCATCTGCAGGTGTGGTACATGTCCAGTGGAACCCATGTCTATGAATAGATTGAACTTCCTTAGAAACAGAAACAGGTAATTACATCCAAACAGCATTTTCTATTCCATGCCCGGAGTACACAAATGTTTTTAGGTTTAGATAAGGTTATATTACTGCTGCATGTTACATTTTCTTTTGTCTTCTCAGGAATGGCTTGGGTACCGCCAAGGAAGGAGAGCCCCAATATGTTGTGGTCCATTGTACAGGATACATCAAGTCCTGGCCCCCAGCTGGTAAAGATAATACTCCTGTAATTGTTTTCATATCCAGTCACTTATGTTTGGTGTGTAATATGACTAAGGCTTATACAAGACAGCAGCTCCATTTCATAAATCATGTTCTCCTAGGTGGATATTGACACATTTTGTTTGTTTGTGTGTTTCAGGTGTTTCATTAACAGATGATGAAGCCGACAACACTCAGGGGAGTCGCTATTGTCTAGTTGCCATTGGGAGATTACAGGTATGAAGAAATATCACCTTTCTTTTAAATTCAAGTTTGTTTTTGTCTACAAACTATATTGATCTTTGTCCCATATCTCTAGTCTAAGAAAAAAAATCACCATTATCTAAGATGATAGAGACATCCTTTCTCTTGAAAAGGTCTATCAGCCAAAAGGAGGTATTATATGGTCACAGTCCACAGTCTTATCTGTAGTGCACAATACCTGGTGTTTACTTTGTCACATGCTGCATTTTGAAATCTTTTTTTTTTTTTTTTGCCTGTAAGCTTTGAGCTGTAACATATTGATCGACTCGTGAGTCTTAAAAAATCTGGAGGAAATAAGACTTCTTTCCTCTAGTGACAACTTTTGCCAGATGCACAAACCGATAAAACCATTTAAATCAGCCTAGTTTTGTCCTATTGGACATGCTCACTCCTTTTCCTTCAGGTGACATGTTGTCCAGGTGACACAGACCTCAACAGTGTCAGTGTTCCAGTGGAGTTCATCTCACGCCATAACTGCCAGGGAATGTTCACCTTTGTAGATCATCGCTGCATGGCTGCAGTCGGGTACCAGCCTCAGGTAGGATGCTCAATGCCCCAAAAAAACGACAAACAACCACAAGTTCACTGACTTTATCCTTTACATTGTATCGTCTTTTTTTGAGTTAATGGAGTCTGTATTATGTGCTTGGTGTTTCAGGAATTACTGGGAAAGAATATTCTGGAGCTTGCACATCCTGAAGACCAGGGTTTACTCAGAGACAGCTTCCAACAGGTAAAGGCCTTTAGTGTGTATGAAAATCTGGTTATTGGTATTTTTTGTAATTACCCAGTTCATCTAAGATTGTAGATTATATTTTGTTGTTTCAGTTGTTTTTCAACACAGCATGTCCTTACATGTTATTGACAAAAGTGAGATTTTGTTGTTATTAGAAAAAATTTCGGATTTCTATTTGTAATGTAAACATTTCACGTGTAACAGACGGTGGTTCGTATTGAAACATAAAATCCTGGTAGTTTTGGGATGTGGTGGAAGTCAGATTTATGATACATTTTGAATGCTACATTCATGCTCTATGTCGGCTTTGTGTATTTGTGATTTCTAAAAGGTTTTGTATCGACCACATTTTTGTTGAGGGTTGGGTCTTGACATTCTGCAAACCCACAGCTGTGTTTTTTCCTCGTGGAGAGTTTTTTTCCGGACCACTTGTACATAAGTTTTCTAACTTGTATCTTGAGTTGAAGTAGAAGTCAACATGGTTTGTTATACTTGTGTCCACAGGTGGCGAAGTTGAAGGGTCAGGTTCTGTCTGTGATGTTTCGGTTCCGCACCAAGTCAGGAGAGTGGATCTTAATGAGAACAAGCTCCTTCACCTTCCAAAACCCCTTTTCAGAGGAGATCGAGTACATCATCTGTACCAATGTCAATGTCAAGTGAGTTACACATTCCTGACTGATTGTTGTGGGGTTTTTTTTGCCAGTTGTGATGATTATCTAACACAATTACACAATCAAAGACAGCACATGTTGAAAGATCCTGAAATGTGAGAGTTGTGACCCATTGTTGTGTGTGGAGGTCAAACTCTGTCACCCTCACACCCTTTTAAGAACCCACACACTGATCACTGTCTCCCTACACCTCTCCTCTGCACCCACCTCTCATTGTGGAGCTTTAGAAATTCGTCTCAGGATCCCCTCACCCCAATCTCCTCCCCGGGGGGTTCGCTGCCCCCCTCCCTGGGTCAGAGCAGCCCAAACAGCCTTCCTGTGGTGCTCAGCCCGGGGCAGGTGGCCACCAGGTGAGACCAAGCCAGACTTGACTCTCCTCCCCCTACATGGGGGACCAGGGGCTGCTTCTTCATGGGACACTACTTCTGTTTTTAACTGTAGTACCTCTGAGTTTCATTCATCTCCTCATTTCAGTCTCTGCTCTCCTGTGGTGTCCAAATTAGAAGCATGTTTTATTGTTTGTTTTCAATCTCTGGTTTATTTGGGCAGTATTTTAACTCAACCCAGGAGGTGTAGCATGTGAGCAGTATGTTTTTAATTTCACACTCCTTCCTCTTCTGTCCTTATTTCTCTTTTTTTATGTTGCCATGGTGACCGGTGGTGGGTTGAATGCCTTTTTTTTTTGTCAGCAGGTGTTTGGCATTTCTCATTCAACAGCGGAGGGTATGGAAATGGAAATGAGGCTATTTTTATCCAACTCGACATGAACATGCACACTCTGTCTTTCTCCAGGCAGCTACAACAGCAGCAGCAGATGGATCTGGAAGGAGGCGGAGCCAGAGATGGTCTGTATGACGCAGGACCAGTCACACTCCCACAGGTACGCCAACAAGCACAACTAGTGTACATGTACTGGTCCAATAAGCTGCTGGTTTGAAGAAATTACTCTGTTCGGCTTTTCCACAGATGTCTGTCTTGTTTGCTCTCTGATTGAGACCTCATGCAGCACTTATTTTTGTTATACATTTATCTGTGAATTGTTTTTCAGCCTAACTCCCGCAGTCAAAGTTCCTATATTCAAATGACATATTTATTTGAGAAATAATCCAAACAGTCATTATTTATGGAAAGGAAAATGACCAAATCCTGTCAAACATAATCCTAAAACTTTCTCTCTTACTTTGTCTTCTTCAAATACATAAACCCAGCGGGCATTTACCTAAAAACAATATATGTAAGTTTGTGCTTTAGGTGTACTCAGAACTTATTTGATGTGGATTTTGTCTCACTTACTTGCTTTCAGACATCACTTGCAGTTGATAGTGGCTTTTATGTGCTGTCTTCTATTTTATTTTATGACATTGTTTTCTTTGGAGGCGTTGGTTATTGTCCAGCACGTAAATTTAAATATATGCAGAAATGACAATATGTATAGTTGATGGAGGCCTGATATTTTACAGTCTAATTAATGTGGCGAGCAAGTATTGAGTTCAAACCACTCATGTTTCTTCTTTGAGGTGATGAATAGTCGTAATATTAACAATTTAATGAGCATTTAAGTGTGTTCTTGCCTTGGCTGATGGTTTTGTTCATTGGTCAGATGCCAGTGCAGCCAGTGACAGCAGCAGGCCCTGACCACAGCAAGAGCATGGAGAAGCCAGAGCTCTACTCATCGCTGTTCCAAGGCCCAGATCAGACTAAAAGCCTTCCCTCTGCTTCAACCAACCAGATCTACCCTACACCCAACAACTACACTGCTGGGCGTCCAAATGACACATACAGGTAGGCACTGTTTTGTGTGACTTTAGTTATAGTTATCGTAGTAGTATTGTATATGTCCTGCAGATGGATTGAAAGGAGATGGTTTAAATATACTACAGTAACAGCCTATTGGAAAACTCCTAATATTCCCAATTATCGATCTGCTACAAAGAACAGAATACATCTTTATTCTTCTTCATTGATTTACATAGCTGTACATTGTAAACCAGTGGAATCAAATGTGGAGTTTGTGAAACTGGGCTGCTGACATAAAACTGAGTTGTCCCCATAAAGGGTACAGAAGACGTAAAGCTTTTTCCATGTGTGTATAATTGGAGACAGATGTTGCCCAGCAAAAATGATAGTATCTTGAAAACCCAAAAAGAATGCACTCCGCATTGAACTTAGTCTAGAAGTCTGTCTTTACTCACATGAGTTTGAGAAAAATTCAATATAATCCTTATTATATGTAATCATGTCTAAATTACTTTGTTTTATTGGAATAAAGCATTTTTAGGACTTAGGAGTTGTGGGGTCAACATGTGTCTCTGTGACTCATTTATGTGTTTTTGTGTGTGTGTGTGGGTTTTGTCTGTTGTCTCTGGTCCTGTCATTGTGGGTTGGGACTGACAATTTATAGTGTATGAATGTAACTGTAATATTGTCTAATGAAAAAATAAACCATTTTTTCCTGCAGGCCAGTGAACATGGCTCCACAGATGGCGCAGCAGACCCACTCAGCAGGGCAGATGCTGGCTCAGATCTCTCGGCAGAATGGAGTGCCACAGACCGTGACCCCTGCCACTACTGGCAGCCCACTACATGGGGGACCAACAGGAGGATGGCCTGGGCCCGGAGCCGGAGCCAGACCACAATTTAGCAACCAGGTCTGACTACAGCACCCTTCATCTTCTTTTCATGTACAATTCAAACAAAATACACATTATTGTGTCACAATGAGTGACGAAGTGTTTTCATTTGATGTGTTGTGCATGTGTAAATGAGCGTCCTCTCCCTTTACTAACCAGAAGGTGGCTCCACAGGCGGCGAAGACAATGTCTCCACCATTTGCTCCAATGGGAGGTTTTGGAGGAGGCTCTTCAAACTCTTTTGGCCAGTTGCCCACCGGTGCTGCTCCCACCCAAACCAGTGGCGCAAATTACCCACAGATTAATGCACGCGCCAGCCTCAACACCAACGGTTATGGTAGGTCATGTGGCTATGTGCATTGCAGGTTCTGTCTGATGGGGGGTATGTCTCTCAACTCTTTGTCCTTGGTTTAGACGGCTCTCAGTCCGGGCCACAGTTTCCCTCTCGAGCAGCAGAAGCAGTGTGGCCCCAGTGGCAGGGCCAGCAGCACTCGCAGAGTAACGCCGAGCAGCACCCTCAGGCTCAGGGCAACCAGCAAGACATGTTTCCTGTGAGTACGACAAGTGTGAAAAGTATATAGGGTTAATTTGGGAATATGTGGTTAGATATGAAACTGGTCAGGGATTCAGTATATGGTTTTATTTTAATCATCAGCTTGATTATTTTTTTAAAAAACCCAATTTATTGTAGCTTTGATATTACATACAGATATGTAAGTTCTGTGTTTTTAATTAGATATAGACCGTGTCTTAATTTTAAATATTGTTATTTTGAGAAATACTAAGTTGATCCATTGCTCATTTGTTTGTAACTCTAGTGGCTTTACACCCAAAATCATATTTTCTTGTTTTTTTTATTTTTATTTTTCATTAGACAACAACATTACATTACACAACAATGGGTCTTTCCCCCAACCCACACTAGCAGGGCCACAGGCGACAGTCGAAGCAAAACAAGACAAAGCAAAATGAGACCTTACGTGTACGAAACTGCACAGAGACGCATGTTAAGCTCACACCTCCTCTGTCCCACAAGTTGCGCTCAGGTACATATGGAGCTGAGCCCATGTGGTGTATGTCATGTATGTAGAGCTGAGTCCATGTGGTGTATATCAGGTATATGACGCTGAGTCCATGTGGTGTACTGGTATATTTTCCATGTAATTTAAGAATGGTTGCGTTATCTTGTAGAAGATCCCACTTCTCCTATGCATCCAGTAGGTTATTTTCTCCAGGGCACACAACTGTTGACTTCTTCGACCCACATCGTGATTGGAAGGTGGGCGTCTAATCTCCATTTTGTAGAAATACATTTCTTGGCGACTCTCAGCAGGGTTTCTGTCAGTTATGAACTCACTCTTCAAGTCAATCAATCAAGTCTATTTATGTAGCTCCAAATCATAACAAAAGTTATTTCAAGGCACTTTACATATAGAGCTGAAAAAAACAGACTCTCAGATCAGTATTACAAAACCCAACAGAATCATTCAGGAGTACACAGTTGGTGGTACTTGGTGGCAGTGGCAAGGAAAAGCAGCTTTTTTTTTTTTTTTTTAAGAGGCAGAAACCTAGACCAGACCCCGACTCCTGGAGGATGCCTGTCTGCCTTGAGCAATTGGGGATAAAGGGAGAGATGGTAAAGCAATAGGGAGGGGGAGAGATAGAGATAAACACATGGATCTACAACAAACTGAACTATAACTATTACAAAGATGAATAGATGAAGTTAATATAATTAACCCTTAACTGGAACAAATGGACATAACTGTAGGAGGCAGGAGGTGCTTTCATAACGGTCTTTAACAGTCCTTGAAGATTTTGACCTTGTCTGTACCTTGGGTGTCGCTGATGCCTGTGTGTCTCCTCTAATCCAGGACGTGTTGTCTATGCTGGACCAACCTGCCAACTTCAACAGCGATGACTTTGAGATTCCGATGTACTCTTCATTCAACGAGTGAAGCGCTCACCTCTTCCCCACTGGTGGATTCCTCCGTCTTCTCTCACTTTTTTTTTTTTTTTGCAATCACTCTGTCATATATCTAGCTCTTTTGCATTCGCCCTTCCTGCTCCTGAGAGTAAGCACTCTTCCCTTGCTTTGCATGGCTTACACTGCACTGCCACGAGCCAGCTGAGGCTGGAGGGAACCATCTGTCTGGGGGTTCTTCAAGGGAGAAAAATCAAGGAATAGCTACTGACAGGAATATTTGAACAATATTTCAGCCGTGTAAGATAAGTTTCTAGCTAGCACTACCCAAAGCTCAACAACCTATGTTGTAGATATGTGATATAATATATAAATATATGAAAGCGCACAATCACCCCGTCACACTTGAAGAAACTGCACAATCACAATGTTCCACTCTGGTAACGAACCATATGTGAACGCAAACACACAAAGGCCTTTACTGCTCGTATGTTCCTGGTTTTTCTCAGGCGTTGGTGAGAAAGAGTGTATGTTGCTATTTTCCCCAATAGCATAAGGACTAATCACCCTCATTGTTGATTTAAACTCTCAGGAAATTGCAGGGATATACAGCTTTGGTGATCTGTTTTTGTCTTTTTTTATTTGTTTTATTCTTGGCTGTTGCAGACAAACCACCGCTGTCTGTGCTAATGTTCACGTTTTACGTCCACAGCATGTCTCTGCATGTCAGCGCCGCTTTCACGGAGCGCCTTTACATTGTGTAGATTTATATCCAGTCCAGGTTTGTATACCGGTGGTTTCACCTGTACTTTTGAATAATGTTATTTTTCCTCTCGAGGAACATGTAAGGTTTTTCTTCTTTTGCATAATGTGCTTTAGCACAGATGCGTAGTGTTACGGTGGCTCTATACTGTTTGTTTGTCCAGGTGCCCTTTGGAAATACAACCAGTCTCTTGTACTTTCCTATATATACATGTATTCAAGTGCGCATGTCTGTAAAACGGACATGCACGGTATCATTGTCAACTTTACATTCATAGTGCGTCCGACTCGCTTGGTCATTCTACTGCATTGCCCTCTACCAAGTATAGGCGTTTTGTGCTTTTTTCTTTTTATTTTCTAAAAGTATAAAAACTCAAAGCAATAATTATCAGAAAGGAACTTTTAACATTTAAAGCCATTCTTTACTGTTGTCGTGAATATTTTAATGTTATTTTGAAATTGAGATAAATGGTAGTAATATTTGATTTAATTGAAACGTCTCCTAAGTGTTTTTGTTTTTTTATTATTATTATTACCTTCCCATCTGTTGACGTCTCCATTGAATTAACGGTTTGATCAGGGTATTCAGGATTAAAAACGGAATGAAGAGAATTGAAAACGATTCATTCTACAGGTCAGTGTCCAAAAGGTTTCGAGTATTTTTTTTTTTTGTGACAAATACTGATTTTTTTTTTTTTTTTTTTTTTTTTTTGCCAACAAGATACTGTGTTTTACAATCAGTTGTAGTTTGTATTCTAGATGAATATTGCAGTTAGTTAAATTTCGACCTTTTTAAATTCGTCTGTGTAACACTCGCACTCTCGTGATGACAAATCATGTAATTGTATGTAAAACCCATGTTGGTCATGGTTGAATTTTCCTCATCAAAAGGATGATGTGTCGGTGACTGTGTTGTCTGTTGTTCAAAACCTCTTTTGGTTGCTTTGTATCCAGGTTTTCCTTTCAATGATGTGAACTTTTATCACACATAGAAACACAAATATATAAATATACTGTATATGTAAATGAAATGGTAAACCAGAAAAAGAAATGTTTGGTTTTTTTGTATTAAATTGTTATCTTGCCAAAAACTAAGGCTTTTTTTCTTCTTTATTCCAGCGACATGATTAGAAAGTGGAGACGCTGGTTTATTGGTAAAACCAGCTTTATCTTGAGTTTCTAAAGGATGAAAACAGAAACGTGTAGAGACAGAAGTTTAACAAAACCAAACACAAAGGTGCGTCGTTCGCACGTGTCGTGTACAGTCGATGAATGAGTTGCATCATTTAATCCTTAATCACACCATCATACATGTCTCCGGTTTTGTCCGTTAGGCGCGTGTTAAAAGCCTCCTTGTAGCGCAGCAGCCCACTTTGCTGATGATGCTCATGCAAGAGTCATGGCTTGTTTTCAGTTACGTCCATCCAGTGTATTCACTTCCCTGCAACAGTTTTATGTTCTTAACTGGTGACGAAACAAAACCCAGCGTGGCTTTGATTGGTCAGTATCTGTTTTCTCTCCCATTCTGTCTTATCAGTGACGTCTCCTCAGATCTGTGGGTATCTCCCTAGATCAGTTTCCGCCCTCGTCCCTCTGTTCCCTCCTCCCTTTCACAGCCTGGGGGTGAAAACGGATGGAATTAATGTTGGTGCTGGCCTGAGAGCAGTTGAACATGTCAGCCGCCACCACATCGGGATTTCTTCTGCATGTACTGCCATCTGACTTTACTTTGATGCGTGTAATTCAAATCTTCTCTAGTGTTTTGCATAAGAGTCATTTTACTCTTAACGTGTGTGTGTCTAGTGGCATCAGAATACATGCAATCTGCATTTTTTTTTTTTTTTTTTTTATGGGGGTGGTGGGGATCAGTTTCCAACCCCTCTCAACTGGATTACCACTAAGGCGTCATATCCTCTTTCTCTTCCTGAAGCTTTTTTTTCCCTTTTTTTCTCAATGTCCTCACTTGTCCTAAGTCTTATCTGTCCACCAAAACAAACAAGCAACCATTGTGTGTGTGTGTGTGTGTGTGTGTGTTGTGAATGGATTGCTAATGCTTTTATATCCTGCGTTCGCATAAGCTTTAAACACATGCGTTTGACCCATTTTGTTTGTCACGCGCGTGTGTGTGTGTACCTGGTGCTGACCGCCGATCCTGTGACTCCGGTGAAGACCTCATCTCCCGGAGAGGCCAGAAAGATGCCAGAGTGTTGTAATCTCAGGAACAGGCTGGTCGTCACCAAACCCCACATTAACTATTCAT
>JAPTHA010000009.1:24312629-24344858 GCA_029814585.1 Gymnapogon annona
AAAACACACGTCATTGTTAAGGTATTTTGTCCTCACTGATGTTTTTTAGAAAACCCCCTCCATAAACAGGGAGGTCACTCGTAACTCCCGCAGGAGTGGCGTCTATTTATAGTGACGCCATGTGCTTCTGAGCAGAAAGCTGCACAGATATGTTTCCACTCCACTGCTGCTTTCTGTTGAAAATTCAATCAGAGGTAAGTGACATGTGAATGTTTCAGTGAAATAGACCCGGGAGAGATCACTCAGCTGACTTTTATTTTCATTACGCAGTAGGTGAGGTTTAATAATCACAACACAACATGATCATCTGCACTCTTGGAGTTTAGTGTAATTGCACTTTCCTACTTTTACTCCAATTCACGTTAATGTCTTCATTGCAGTGTTTTTCAATTCCATACATTTTGTTGTAAATTAGTGCCTTGTCTGTCACTTTTGTTTCATGACTCCCATGTGTCTTTTTCTCAGACTCCCCTCAACGGACTGATAAAGCACTTATCACACAGTCAGCAACACAGGGGCAGAACTTTGATCTGTTGAGGAGGCGCTGGTAGAGTCATCAGAGCTCCTCCTCTTCCTCAGCCGATAGAACCAATCGGAGACACACTGGAGTCGTTTGGGGATTTGGTTTCAAGAAGAGCATCAGAGAAAGGTAGGATTGTCACATTTTTTGGTTATATTGTGTAATTTAAATCACCTATCATCATCTGAGATCACCTACTCGTCTGGATAGCTCAGTTGGTAAGGCACCGGGCTGGTGCATATGGTGACCCGGGATCAATTCCTGGTATGAGTGTCCAGTGGGTTGTGTCAGGAAGGGCATCTGGCATAAAAACTCCTGCCAAATCAAATATGAAGATTTGCTGTGTTGACCCTGGAAGAGAAAGCTGGAAGAAATCATCATCATCTGAGATCACCTATCAGGGGTGTCAAACTCACTTCATTCAGGGGCCACATTCAGGTGTATTTCATCTGAAGCGGGACGAACCAGTAAAATACTACCATAATATATAAATAATGTTAAATCCTTGTTAAATCTCTGTTTTTTGAGTGAAATAAGTCAAATTATATATGTTCACATCTAAAAACTGTCCTTTAAACAGCGTGACTAAATACAAACATAAGTGTAATTTTAACAAAATTATATGCTTCGGTTTAACATTTACACTAGTTCTGTACATTATAAATGACAGATAATATTTAATAACAGGCAGGTTTAATAACAGGCTTGTTAAGTGTACAGCTTTTAAGTCATTTCAGGTTGTTCATATTTGTTCAGGTTATTAACATTTTTTTGTTAAATACTACTTTGTTTTAATCTAAATACAAGATCATATTTGGAGTTGTTAGTATATATCATTGTAGTATGGTACGGTATGGAGTGTTAGTATTTTATTGGTCTGACCCACAAGAGATTAAATTGGTCTGAATGTGGATCCTGAATGAATATTATTGTTAATATCTTCAGCATTGCACAGATTCATCCGAAGGGCCAGACTGGACCTTTTGGCGGGCTGGATTTGGCCCCCGGGCCACATGTTTGACACTTGTGACCTATATCATCTTTGTCTCTCACTGATGTCTTTCATCACTCCATTCATTCATCTTCCAAACCCACTTTATCCTTTGCAGGGTCACGGGGGTCGCTGGAGCCTATCCCAGCTATGATATATTAATTTCAGTTCAACACTGATTTATTATTATCACTATTTACTATTATAACTCAACTAATGTGTTAGTGGCTTTTTCATATAAATTGGTCAGTATGGATCGTCTGTTTGAATGGTAATGTGTGTGTGTGTGTGTGTGTCAGTGTGTATGGGGGAGGGGGATAGATTGGGTTACTGGTTTTTTTTCTCTCTTCTACATTTATTATTGTTATTTTTATTTATTTTTTTAATTTTCCTTCTCATGTAGAGCACTTTGAGCTACTTTTTAATGTATGAAAAGTGCTATATAAATGAAGTTTGAGTTTGAAATTGACCTCTTATATGTTTCTTTAAAGATGACTTTGTATTATTTCTTTTTTTCACAAGAAATTCCAACAATATTAATACAAAAAAGGAAACACAGAAGCATATCATGGAATTTAGGACAAATGAAGGAATATACATACTAAAATGAACACACATCCTATGGTGTGGTGTGATGTGATGTGACAGGTTTGATATGATATGACATGACATGACATGACATGACATGACATGACATGACATGACATGACATGACATGACATGACATGACATGACATGATATGATATGATATGATATGATATGATATGATATGATGTGATATGATTATCTGCTTTACTCCATTACCTTTTGAATGTGTTGCTGTCTTGGGTCAGATTCATCATCATGAACCGAGCCTGGACGGTATTCAAGGCCCACCCGTACATCGGTAACGTTCTGGGATACACAGCTCTGTTCGCCTCTGCTGACCTCATACAGCAAAGCCTGCTGGGAGGGAAGCCTGCTGTCGTCTCCACGTCAGAGGACTCACTGCAATCGAGCGGCACAGTTGGCATCGACTGGCGTCAGACAGCACGAGTGGCAACTGTTGGCTTCTGTTTCCATGCCAACTTCAACTACCACTGGCTGAGAGCGTTGGAGAGGATGTTGCCGGGCAGCGGAGTCAGGATGGTGACAGCAAAGGTGGTGTTGGATCAACTGATCGCTGCTCCTCTCACCATCAGCGCCTTTTATATTGGTGTGTTGCATTGTATTTCACACTAAAACTTCAACCGATAACTACTTCCTAAGTAACTTCATTCTTTTCCAGACATTGTTAGGATTTTATTACAAAGCCTGCATCACTATAAAATGATATTTAAACAACGGTAAAACACATGATTAAGTTTTTTTAGGCATCCAAATAACATATATACTCTACAACAGAGGTATTGTGGCCCCAGCAGTATCATTTAACCTCCTGAGACCCACGATGCATTGTTTTCTTCTGTAGGTTAAAAGGGATTGACAGCTTTATTAAAAACAAAAAAATTTAAAATGTTTTAAAAGCTGTCAACTCCTAAAGACATTCCATTAAAAAATATGCATCTGAAAAAAAATTAAAAATATAATCATTTAACATAAGAAAGTCTAAACTTTTGCTTTTTATTTCTGACTTGTAATGGTTATTGCTGTTAATATTATTTCATAGGTTCTAGACCTGCTTTTCCTTAACTTAAAGTTGGAACCCAAAATACATTGTCTTCACACAATCTGTTTGTTTGTGCAACAATAAATTTAAAAAAAATAACAGCCACCTTTCCATTTTAGGTTTGAGTTTCTTGGAGAATAAAGATGACATTCTTGAAGACTGGAGGCAAAAATTTCTGACATCTTACAAGGTGGGTTACACCATTATGTCATGTGACCTTTTTAGACCCATCACACCCTGTAATAAATCTGCCTGTTGTTTGATTTTTTTCAGGCAGGAGTGGTGTATTGGTCAACAATGCAGGTGAGAATCTTCTGAACATAAACTGTACACGCAGAAGTGTGTAATGGCGGTCTGTGTGTTATTGAACATCTTAAATGTCCTCTCAGGCGGTGAACTTTGCCCTCGTCCCCCCTGTGGCTCGAACAGTGTTCTTGGGAGGCATCGCACTGACGTTCACCGTCTTCCTGTGTCACTTCAGACAACGAGGCGCACAAAAACAATGACACCTCTACTTCTCACAGTGTATTTCTTAATAAAATTATTGTGATTTCAGTACTGTTTAATTTTTTTTGACAGATTTTTCTTATTCATATGACCACAGGTAAACTTTGTTAAATGGAAGTGTAAATATTGGAAATATGGAAAATAATACAATAATAAGAACATTTTTATGAGAACACAGTGAACAATAGAGATGTTGCAGCCTGATTTGATTGGTGTTTCAACACGTTATCTAGTGAAAAAAGTAAGTCTTAATATAAGTTGATCCAACAAATAAAGGTAAAAGACTTTTTTTTTACTTGTTTTCTTTGAGTTTTTGTTTCGGCCCTTTTTTTCACAGTTATTACTGACCAGATGCGATGGTTTTTGTAGCAGTGAACGTCATTTACTGTCATAAAGTCTTTGTCCTGTAATTTATGGTGGCGGTTGTGGTGCAGTAGTGCAGACAAGAAATAAAGTTTTTGTTTTCTGCTGTCATGTCTCCATGACAAAATTACTATCATATTTCTGCAGAATTTATTTTATGAGAAAGTATGCACTTTTTTTTAATTGATTGAATGTCTAGACTTTATGCAGGCCTGTTCAAAACTTGAACTCTTGTACTATGAGCCATGCTGTTGGAATGGGTGTTGTATGTGGCTTAGCGTTGTGATGTTGAAGTATGCAAAGCCAAATAAAAAGGCATCATCTTAATGGGAGAATATTTGTGTCCAAAACATGTCTGTATATTTCATAAGTGATGGGGGTGTATCCCAGATAGTCAAGGGTGAAGACTGGGGTAATGCTGGACAAATTACCAGTTCACCAGTTCATCACAGGGATATTTTAGGAAATAATGAAATACAAGTATTTGGATGAAATTAATGTTTTGAAGATACGAAAGAAAACTGTTGTATTGCTTTTTTTTCAATTGGCATGCAACTAGGGGAACCAGACTGAAGATACTAAAATAGTTTAATTGCAATACACGTCATCTTCATCAGTTCTTCATCATCAGTATGATTCCATCGTCTGGAAGAACTACTAATCTAGTGGAGAAATTATAAATATAGTCTTCTTGCACATTTGTTGCTATTTTTTTTTACCTTTCTTTCACGTTTTTTTTAAATTATTTATTGAGCAAATGCCAGAACTACAAAACACAATCATATGCCATACAAATAACATACAAAGAATAAAGAGACAGGGAAGCAAAAAACAGTGCCACTGGGGTAAATATATCTATATGTAAACGATTCCAGTATCAATTACATAATATGTTGAGGGATAAACAATCTTCATAAATTGCATTCGCTTTTTGATTTTGACTTTTAGAAATAAAACTAATGTATGATTCAGTTTGTTTTATTGAGATTGGGAAGAATAGGGACGATGATGAGAATTTGCATTTATGAATGTAGAATTTGCCAAATATCATAATTAAGTTAATTCATCATAATTCCCGTACGACTGAGAGCCTTCACAAGCAATTAAGTTAATTGCCAATTTTATTTTTCCATTTATTTTTTTTCCTTGAAAGCCAAAAATGATGTGTTCAAATTTTAAACAGATATTGGGTCAATTTTTTTCTCTTACGAATTGTAAGCATTTTTTCCCAAAAAATTTTGTGCACGTTTGTTGGTAGTTGTATTAAACTTGAGCAGTTTTTCGTGTTATAGCCACTGGTGGCGTCATCCTGAATCGTTGTGGTTCATCTACCGGAAGTGCTTGGAGATCAACCAATCAGAGCGCCGAGACTTCATTGCACTGTTTATCGCGAGACCTCGGATCTTCCTTTTCCCTTTTCGCTCTGATTCCAAGATGGTAGGTACTGTTAGCAGAAATTTTAAACAACCTTACCCTGACCATCCACGGTCATCCTCTGTAGCAAAACATACTGTCGTCTCAACGGCACCATAAACTCGTACTGGGTGTAATTTACGTTGCCTTGAAGTAATCATTTGGTGGCATTATGCTCCGTATTTCACATTAGCTTACCCCTTTGGTGCCGACATAAGTACTACCCCGGCGGAAGCCTCACTATTTTAAATTAAGCAAAAACAAGTCTCGAGAACCGTCTAAAGTACGCAATGTGTTGCCAGTACACGGTGTCTTACTGTGCCAACTGTAAATTCCGTTCAAAAACGTTAGCTTTAGTCATACATGTGAGGTGTAGGATTGTTTGCTGGTAGCAGCCTGTGCTAGCAGTGTCAACGTGTGAACCAGACCCAGTTGCACGTCGAGCTGCTGATGAATTAACTGTAGAGACGTGTTGTAATGTTGCCATATGAAACATTGTCTATAGTACAATATTGAAGTACCCGGTATTTCGAATCATTGGGTTAAAGTGTACAGTGCTATGGCCTGGATACAGCTACGTGTCTCTGCTGGAATCTTGATCGAATACTTATAATGTATTAATGGAATTGTTTTTGCTTTTCAAGGGAGTTGACATCAGACACAACAAGGACCGTAAGGTGCACAGGAAAGAGCCAAAGAGCCAGGATATCTATCTGAGGCTCTTGGTCAAGGTAAATAGCAGTCCCATTATTGAACATTGACGATTTGTGTCTGTGTTACATCTATGCCTGTTTACATGGATTTCTAATCCTGGTTGTTGGGTGTTTATAGTTGTACAGGTTCCTGGCCCGCCGCTCTAATGCTCCCTTCAACAAGGTTGTCCTGAGAAGGCTCTTCATGAGCAGGACCAACAGGCCTCCTATTGCCATCTCTCGTCTGGTAAGCTTCTTATGCTACGTAATGTTAGTGGCGCTTTATCACTTAATATTACATTTCATTTTAAACATGGAAACCCTGGTGTCACTTTTGGTATGCCCAAGTCTGACATCGTGGTCACGTTTCCACCTGAGCAATTGTATTGCCAGTAGAAATATGATGTTGTTGACATTGTGAAGATTATTCCCTCCTGTTTGGCTCAATGTAGATGCTGCTTTATTCCAACATGTCTATGTAAATTCTTATTTGTCCAGGTCAAAGGTATCTTGTTTAGATTTATTCCAACACTAGCTCGATTTAGAGAAATTTGCAATTGACCCATTTCATTGTTTGGAAGTACAGGATAAACTTGATACACAGTAACAACAGTGTAGTGTGAGCAGTCAGTTGTTATATCAGAGATACTAAATACATTCTTTTGTCTTTTTTACCAAGTTTTTGTGTGTATTGGTTCATTTTTAGGAATGCCTTTTTTCCTTGTTGTGTTGTGCCTTTTTCCTATTGTGTTTTCATTCTGGGTTTTAACAATCAAATGCCTGGAAGACTTTGTAGTCTTCAGCAATAACCATGTAAAAGTCTAAATCTCCGGATATAAGAAGAGTTGACTTAACTAATCTTTGTTTGTTTGCCCAGATTCGTAAGATGAAGTCGCCTGGCCGTGAGAACAGAATTGCTGTTGTTGTGGGAACAGTAACTGATGATGTCAGGATTCAGGATATTCCCAAACTCAAGGTAAACATTCCTTTTACATAAAGAAGTAGGACTTGCATGTTAACTGTAGGTCCACACTTTGTCATGTTGTGAATTTGTTTTATAGAGCATCCTACTGACTTTTATGTTGGCCTATAGATCTGTGCTCTGAGGGTTACTGAAGGTGCCCGCCGCAGGATCCTGAAGTCCGGTGGTCAGATTATGACCTTTGACCAGCTGGCCTTGGCTTCTCCCAAAGGAAAGGGCACCGTGCTGCTGTCAGGTAACCTTAGATTCAGTAACCTCAACTGTGATGTTGAAGCAAATACTGGTTCCAGTACTAGTATCAGTACCCTAACCCAGTACATGGAGTTGTGTGCAAGAACCTTAACATCACACTACGTACGTGTATGTGTGATGTGACACAAATTTCAAGACTGCATTGAATGTTGTAGTTTGGTTATTTGTTAAATGTGGTGATTTATACAATTTTTTTCTATCAGTTGCAGAATTAAGATTTGTACAGCTAGTTTTAACCTTTTTGTTCCAAAACAAGAAGTTATGTGAATTGTGTGGTGCAATCCACATAACCTAGGTTGTTAAAATTGAACCTTGGGTAAAACATTGTAATCATTTCGCATTACAATTTCTTGTGGCACTTTTTTATTTGTATCTGTATCTCAATACAGCTGGTATCTCAATCTCATTTGTTTATATTAAAAACTTAACTGCATAATTCTGTAACATTGTGTGGAGCTTGGTCATGTAGGAGAATTTTTTTTCTAATCATTATATTTGTTCCTCAGGACCCCGTAAAGCCAGAGAGGTGTACAGGCATTTTGGAAAAGCCCCTGGAACCCCTCACAGCCACACCAAGTATGTGCACAGTTCTCTTTATGGTGTTCAGTGCATACTTGGAAAAAACAGTCTTAATTTTGCAGATCAGAGATGCATTTTATCCACTCTGTGTGCCATACTTTGTGCAATACACAACATTGGACTGTGTCTCATCTTGCTCCCATCATCCGGCACAGCTTTGTTTCTTTCAGTACATGGCCTTTTCTCCTTCCTTTTCTTTGTCTGGGTCGGTTTCAAAAGAGAATAAAAATAGGTGCCTTTTTAAAATGTACCTGTACTGTAGCTTGGCTTCCTTCCTACTGTTTAATATACTTAAATGTTACCAATTGTCTTATTGTGATGACAAAAGTTAACTCTTTAAAGCACAGATATGGGCTTGAAAGGCCTTGGATTAAGTCCAATGGAATACCATGGTTGCTTAGCATTGCAAATCTGTCTCCAAGTGAACTTTTCAAATATGCCTAAAAATATATAAAACAACCCGGACAGCTTCCCAATCTTAAAATAAATAAGGAAGTTCACTACAACACTCGGTAAAAGTGTTTTTGTAGACTGCGCTGTAGGGTCGTGTACTTAAGTTATTAAATGGTTGCGACTCGCAACATCAATCTTCAAAGTTATAATTAATACAAAGCCACTCATCCTCACCTGACATGTGGACCTGGTTCATATGATTATATTTCTGCTCGATAATTTCAAAGATGAACTCAAATGTCATAGTGCTTGACAATTTTTTATGAGTGCTTTAAGAATCTAACAATTATGACTATTGACACCACTTTTATTTTTAAATGATGTTTAAAGTGGCATGGTAACTGAATTTTTGGATCAAAGAATGTGTAGCTTTTTATTTAATAAACGGGATGTATTTTAATACTTGGAATTTCCCAGGGAAAAAATTTCATTATTTTTATTGTATCTACAGTAATAAATGTAGTGTCTTGGGATATGTTGGATGTTGGGCACAGATTTTTCTTTGATCAACTCCTCTTGTGTTCTTCAGGCCCTACATCCGCTCCAAGGGCAGGAAGTTCGAGAGGGCTCGTGGTCGCAGAGCCAGCCGTGGCTACAAGAACTAGTCTGTCTTTTTGTTTTTCATGCAATCTGATACAAATAAAAGATTGGCTCAACAAAACGACCTGTGTTTTGTGACTAATTTTAAGACCCTTGGAACCCCCCTGACCCGTACATTGTTATACCCACTGACTTGTTTATATGAGATAACGCTGCTCCATATCAAAGCCCTGGAACACAGCCAACATGTCTCAGCTCAACACGTCATTCCTATGGCTCAGCCTTTTGTTTTTCCATCTATGGAGCTTTTTTATGTAAAGGTGACATCAGGAATCTTGTTTTGTTGCTGGGTATTGATAACCGTCCTGGAAAGAAATGACTCGGCCAGGAAGTTGTGGTCTGTCAATGATTGGAGAATGTCGGTGGGTGTTGCAATGTTTTCCTTATCGCCATTGGATTTCCTCTCCGCCGCTCAAAGCTGCCGCTACTGCGTCTCCAGCCTCAGACGCTTCCTGCACCGTGCCACAGCGTTCAGAGCTAGCGACTCGTCCTGAGAGGGGAGACAAGATGAGGTAATTCGGAATTCACAAATTCACTATTATAACCTGCTCGGTTCCGGTATGCGGTGTTTTGGCCACAGGTTTTCCGATTTTCGTCTTCCCTCGGGAATGCTCTGCTTTAACGGGCGCGAGCTGACGTTGTCATCTAATCTTAAACCTTATCTAGGCTACTTGGAACCTCATGGAACCTGAGATAAATTAGATGTTTTACACCAAGGGGAGGCGTACGGCCCGGCCATATTTGTATCTGCCCAGTTTTGAGGGAATTTGGCTTCAGGATGGTCTCAAGTTGTCATAAACTTGCCTCACACGTTAGCGAACCCACGGCTAGCCGCGGCTAACTGACGCCGCTGTACTGCGCTTGTCAGGCAGCGGTCTTACAGTAGCTAGCTCCTGACGTTGTGTCATAACACAAGCTAGCGTTTGTGATAACATTTATTTATTTATGCAACTTTGCAGTCTTAATGCTTTTTAGGGGGGGGAATCAGGCCGAACGACCACTGTTAAATAGTCTTTATATGTGTCCCGCGACAGTTAAAATAAAGTGCCAAGTAAACTTAGCTAGCGAATGGCTTTTTTTAACCTGGTGGCTAATGTTGAAGATTACGGTCCTCGGTTGAAGTTCACAGACCAATAGCTTCAAACTTCACATCAGTGATCACGAATTTGGCTTCTATGAGTCGTATATACACGCACGTCGAGGTTACTGTACTTTGAGGCTACGCTTTAACTATTCAAACCCGCCCAAAATGCCCCGAAGTCACTCAACAGCAGCCTCATTGTGTGCGAGACAAATTTAGCCCGGTGATATTATTATTTCTGCTTGACCCGCCCTGCATTTCAAGGACGTAAGGTGCAACAATGGGCATCAGTGAGGTCCTATTTGTATGCTTTTATCAATTCAGGACATCAGCCAAGTATTGATTTTGTCTGCACCACTGCTTACATAATTTTTTCCTGGCTGTAAAACTTAAAAGCCACTTTGGAAAAAAAACCTGTATTAATTGAGGGTGTTATTTTTATTATCTATATCTCACAGTGTGTAAAATGTTGATGCAACAATGTCTGGAGCGTCTAAGGAAGCAGACGGGGTGACCTGAAGACATGAGATGACTTTAACCCATCATGCACAACATCTGATTGTATTATAACGCACTTCAGCGACGTAGGGAAATCGCTGAAGTGGGTTATATAATCAATATATACTTTATTTTCATAAAGTATTTATTGATTTAAAATCGGGGTAGTGTTGTAAAAGTGACTTCCAAATAGTGCTTCAAATGCACAAATGTGTCAATTACATTTCCTGGGTGTGTTTGGATCATTGCAATTACTTTAACATTATTAAGATCATTAAATCGTAATAGGAACTGCAAAATTTAAAATTCCATTACACTTCCTGCCAGCTGTTGTTGAAATCTCAGGCCTAAAACTAGTCTAAAGGACACTCTGTTCCTACATAGTGTTGGATAAACTCCTGAATATGAACTTCCAGCTCACTTGTTGTGATGTCAGGCTGCCTTTCATATAAAATAGTGGTGGCTCAGCATGGCTGTTGAGGATGTGTGACTTTGAGTCATAAGGCTTTAGCCAAGATGCACCTAGGTCAAGGGACATGATGGAACATGTATTGCTTCACCTTGTAATCTCTTCCTCTTATCGTAACAGTACTGTTTGGTGCTTATTCTCCTGTAATCATGGGAGTGCGATATAGGAGTATCGACCTTTGCACACTGAAATTGCTAAGGGGAATACCTGCCAGTCACCTCAAAAACTCTCTGTGGATGTACCCGACAAATACTTAAGTGCTGTTATTTGTCTTCATACAGGAACAGAGATCTGTGGGCGGGAACGTGAGGCTGACTCAAGGACATTTGCCATGACATAGATCAAGGCATCAACCAGAACTGTCCCCTTTGTTTGTCTTTTGTTTAGTTTGTTTCTTTTTTTCTTTATATTGTTTGGAGTCCATCTGTCCCAACGTGTTCACCCTCCTCTTGTGGAGAGCAGATATTGGAGTCAGCCAGTAGTATTTGTTTGAATGAAACTTGGATTTATCACTCTGTTGTCTGAAGGCTGGCCCTTTCACTCTACTCATCACCCTCTCATGTATCACTGAGACTCAAGATAGCAATAGAGGTATCAAAGGTCTTGACAAAGCCTGCACTTATCATATCTTTGTGGCATTGATTACATTTCAACCAGCACTTACATTTATGATATTTTACAGAAACCTTTATGTTAATTTAATTTGTTGTAGCCTCCTTGTCGTAAGCAAGGTATGTTGGTTTGTTTGTCGTACTTATACTTAATGATTGCGTTTTACAGTGAAATGTGTAATTTTATCAGTTTGTGTAATTATTTAAGGAAGTATTTGTTGATGTCGTGTAGCTGCTCTGCTGCCTTTTGTTGTTCATTCAACTGGTGTCTTTAAGTTGTAATGCATATATTTTTTTTACTTATGCAACTTTGTGCTGATCTAGTAGTGTAAAATGTACTCTTTAAATTTTTTTTCTTTGAATATATTGAAGTGTTGCCTCCGTTTTTAAACTGGCAGTAAACTGTAGAAGCTGATATCTTTTCATGTCAAACTGTGACAGAAGGACCGGTCCTCAGCTGGTCCCATCTTCACTGGATAAACACACTAAGCAGGAAAACCTCCGAACTGGAAGCAGTTTTTCAAATGAAGATATTTTTTGAATGGACTGACGGGAACATAAACTGAACACTCTTTTTCTGGCGTTAGCCTTTGAAGACAAGCACTAAAGGAAGAATAACTTTCAGGGTCGAAGTTCTCAGACTTTATGAAGAAGTACTTAGATTTTCCCTGAAAATTGTGCAGAGTTGCCAAATTCCACTTTTGAAGTTTCTGGTGAGGATCCCACCACAACACTTGTTAAAGACACAGTAGACTGAATTTTTTTTCTGTTAAAGTCGTCCACTTTAGCGTAGAAGGATGCGATCCCCCGAACCGTCTTCACCCTCCCCAGCAGAAGCCCTTCTTCATGGTCAGTTTGCCAACTGGGGGTCTGGTAGTAACAGCAACAATAACAGCTGTCCCAACAGCCCTGGTGGTCCAGGGGGACTCTCCCCTGCTGCCTCACCTACTCCATCTCTGGCCTCTAACTATGCCTTGACCCTCACTTACACCCACATACACATCCAGCGTCTGTCACCACGGCCAGGAAAGGAAGCCCGTCTCCTGCTGCCTTTATCAGAGCTTGTGGGTTGCAGCTGCCCTCGTGCCCCTGCGCCCCCTCTCCTGGTGCTGTATTGGTATCCACCTGGAAAACGACGAAAGGGCGTTTCGCGGCGCAGGCAAGTGAGGGCCTACCTGGCAGAAAGTAGGACCGAAGCCGAGAGGTGGTCCGCTGCTGTGCAATGTCTACTCAGAGGTGTGACCGTCACTGCTGACACAGGTGAGTTCGGTCTTTTTGATACTTCAGTTTGGATGGTGTTTCCTGGTTGGCTTTAACTAGACTGAAGTACTGTTTACACGACCCAGTAATCCTACTTGTTAACATAGACAGTAGTTTTTCCGGTGAAAGGTTTTTTTATACACAGCTGTTTAAGGTACTTTTATATGTTAGAATTATCCACCTGACACTAAACTGCAGAATTTCCATTGAAGTTTCATTCTGGTTCCTATCACGTCTAAACAAATCAGTTACAAATGAATAATAACACTGTTGTGCAACAAAGACATGCAAATGCTTGTGACAAGATTTTGTTTCCTTTGTTTCCTGTAGGCTTATGTTGATTATTGCCAAGTGATATTATTCAGTGTTGTGTATTTTTTTCTTGCTGAGGTTTTGATTAAAAAAAAAAAAACAGTGCTCTGGCCTTTTCTGTTTTTGATCTTTTAAACAAAAGGAAAAGATTGCTAACTTACCATGAATATTTAATAAACGGTTTAATAATAGAGCACTTGTATTCAATAGCAATAGATATCTAGGATTTTTTTGTTCCCTGTGAATAAGTCTTTGCATGTTGTTAATGTCATGAAATCACATTGTACTGTATGACAGACTGGATTATGCCTACTTCATAAGACTTCATAAGCGCATCCAAATGTCACAGAGAAGTAGATAGGGCTATTTAATAAAACCGACAAAAAATAGGATTATTGTATTAGGATTATGTTGAGTATTTTGTTGTTGCTTTTGTTTTGGGGGGGGGTTATTTATATGATGCTGGACTTGTGTCTTTCTTTGCCCTTATCTACCCTGCACACACAGTTTGTATCATTCAGTGTCATGAATGAAGCGACAGACAGGGTGGGTCGCTGTAGTCTGCCACCCCTTCCCACACACTTTATGCCCCTACACAAAACCAAACAGATAAAAAGGACCCATGTTTACTTCTCAGTGAATTTCACAAGCATCTCCCACCTCTTCCAGTCTATTTCCCTATGTATTGGTCTAATCTTAAAGCATCTCTTTGTTGTTTTTTCATTTTTTTCAGTCACATGTCCCTTTGTATTCCTACAGTCCTGATATGGGTCTGTCAGTTGTTGGTGCTTTTCCTTTGTCCCATCTACCTCATTAATATTTACTTATGTTAGGGTTACTTCCCTTTGTTCACCCACTAGTTTCTGTTCTAAGCTTTATGCTGACATCACTGCACTGAATAATTGCGTTTGTTGTTGTTGTATTCCAGCACAGTTTCTTGCATAACCCTGGATTAACTGAACTCTTTGTGATCAGCCCCTTTCCTAGCATCCATTACGTTACATCTAAAATATCTTTATAGTTCTTAGATGCATATTTAATTTCCATTGACAGAGTTTATCCGTATATCCTTTTTTTAACATTTCAGTTCAACTAAGGCACACAATACTATAAATAACTAGATACGCAAATAATGTATTTTAAGATTAACTAGTTGTCTGTTTGGCATGTTACATTTTCACCATATATTTTACTATACTGCATATTGAAGACGGCAGAGTGTTCACGTAGCTCACAGAAATAAATTATGTCAAACCCTGGAGGGTCTGTGCACTCATACATCTCATACATGCACTTACAGTATACGTCACAGGCCATACCTTTTGCTTTGTTAATGATATGAAGGTTCCTCGGGCCTGTGCTCCTTCACATAGTGGTAGCATTTTGGATGCACTCACTGTATTCTCCAAACACCACTGACATATTTCTTTTTTTTCTCTTTTCTCTCTTTTTTTCCTGTGCTATTGAAAGCTTACAGATGGGAAGTGTTCTGTTTTATTGCAGTATATGACAAAGATAATTACTTAGTAATAATTCACTTGTGTAGCCAGAAGTTGTGTTTTACCGCCATGTTTTGTTTCATTTCATACTAGATTATCCTTCTGCACTTTGCCATCTGAGTGAAAATGATTAGTAGATGCTGGCTCAGCAGCAGCATTTTGCAGCGTGACGCACTGTCAGTCCAGAGAGGGGAAATAAAGGAATCATGATTGAAGCACATTTATAGTCCAAGGTTAGACAGCATTGGAACAAAGCTCTGTTACATCCCAGTGGCCTGTCTCTGAAAATGCAACACACTTTTTTTCCTGCATGATTCACAGTAGTTTTTACTAACTTTTTTTTTTTTTCTTTTTCCCCCCATACAGAATTTTCAAGAAGTCTGCTACCTCGTCCCAGGCGACTACTGTTATTGGTCAATCCCTTTAGTGGGAGAGGCCAGGCAATGCAGTGGTGTCAGACCCACATCCTGCCAATGATTAGAGAAGCAAACATCAGCTACAACCTTATACAGACAGGTAATACAACAAGGCTGCATTAACACAGAGCACTGATGTAAATATGATGCATGTAACCACTGCTACATCACTGGGTTTTCTGCAGAGCGTCAGAACCATGCCAGAGAACTCATCAGAGAAATATCTCTCCCGGAGTGGGATGGTATCATCATAGTTTCTGGAGATGGTCTGCTGCATGAGGTGTGTAATGTTTTTTGTGACTGAATGTGGAATCGTATCGCATTCTTAATTTGTACAACGCGTTCTTCCCGTTTTTTTTTTTTTTTTTTTTCTGCTTGTGAAGGCTCTCAGTCGTACTGGAAAAATCCATCGTAGTATGGGTTTCTTCTGTCGTCATCTGTACTTGTAATGATAGGATTTTGTGAATATGCTGTGTTCATGCAGGTGGTTAATGGGCTTATGGAGCGTCCTGACTGGGAACAAGCAATAAAAACACCTGTTGGCATCCTGCCTTGTGGCTCTGGGAATGCACTAGCTGGCTCCATCAACCACCATGCAGGGTAATCATTTCTGTTTCAGCAGAGAGTCAGCTCTCTACTTGCAAAATGTGCTAAGATGATTAATACGCCTCTTCTTTCCTCTCGGTCTAATCAGTTTCTTGGTTTATTTATGATGATAGTTGACCAGCCTTTTGATTTAATTACACATTTAATGTGTCATCCTCAACAACCTGATGCATACATCCTTAAGTACTAATTCAACGAATGTAGCTTTAATTTTAACCTGATTTGTTTTTGTACATTAAATGAGGTTTATTCCAGGTAGATATGATCGCTTTCTCTTACTATGAGTGTTGTTGAATCTTGCTATCCAGTCCTGGATCTCACATACACTTGTTTATCTGTTTGTACAGTGTCTCTTTATCTTTTTTTTATGGTAGTGTTGTCTCATTTTATCACCCTTAGGTATGACATGTGCCTTCGGGAACCCCTCCTTTTGAACTGCTGCTTCTTGCTCTGTCGAGGCGGTGTCCGACCCATGGACCTGGTCTCCGTGACGACAAGCTCCCCACCCTCAAATAACAGTCGTTCTGTGGCTCCCAAAAGACTGTTTTCATTCCTTTCTGTTGCCTGGGGCTTTGTGTCTGACGTGGACATTGAGAGTGAGAGGTGAGCTTTAAAATGTGACAATCTTTTCTTGCAAGAACAGAAAGTATTTGTTCTGTCTGCCCCAGAAAAACCACAGCTTTGTAGCTCTAGTGTCACATCAACATCTAAATTAATTTACAGTTTGATACACATGGCCATTAAAGAGGTAAATTTCAGTTTAGTCACATATCAAATAGATGTGGATATTCCAAGTTACTAGAATAACTGTCGGCTCAAAATCTTGACTGAGAGTTTGCGACAACAGATTGCAAGTTGATCTGAAAACTTTTCATCTGCTACTCAAGGGAAAATTTGATCTTGTCTGAATCAGGCTGACTCCAAGTGTTTATCGTTTACAATTGTGTGCTATTGCCTTTTATTGTGTATTTACAATCTGAAGATAAAGTGTATTTGATATACTTAGATTAGATTCCTTTAATCGTCCCACTTGGGGAAATGTCTAACTTTATTTAACCTCTGTTTTGTCAATTGAGAACCAGTCATTTACAATGGTGTCCTGGGTAAGAGGCAGCATACTAGGCAGATGAAGAGAATATGTGATAAACTGGTCAAATTTACTTACAGATTTGAACACCAGAGACTCAATCTTGTACTTAGTGGTTGTGCATTGAAATATATAATATTTACTCTTTATAATATGTGCTCTTAATAATATATACTATATTATTAAGAGCACATAGACTCAAAATAGCAGATTGATGCAGCTTTTTGGTGGTGTTGTTTTTTGTTGTTGTTGGGTTTTTTTTGTTTTTTTCAAAATTGCTGTTTTTAATTTCAATCATTGTGTTTCACATCTCCTAGAGGCAGTTTACCCCACATTGCTGGAAACATTCTAAGAATACCATCACGATAGGAAAATTCTTTTTTTTTCTCAGTTTAATTCTGAGAAAAAAAACTTTTCTGTAGCTTGAACTTTATTCTGCTTGTTTGACAAATGGATTTACTTCACGTCATGTCTTTCCAGGTATCGTGGTTTGGGCTCCGCTCGATTCACCCTGGGAACCCTAGTGCGTATAGCCTCTCTTCGATCTTACAAGGGTCGTCTTTCGTACTTGCCTCCTTCTATTGTGACCACATCACCAGATGCCACCCCTCCTCCGCCACGGAGACCCCTCTCCCGCAGTATCACAGAGGGCCTGGAGGGCTTCTGCAAAACTCCAATACATCGCACCTCTTCTGACATGGGCATCAGTGAACAAAGGAGCCTGCGCAGGGGAGAAGGCGAGAGGGAAAAGGAGGAGAGGCAGAGAGAGAGGGAGAGGAGAAGAGAGAGGGCCCGGGGAGGAGGAACCGGCGTGGTGAGGGCAAGCAGTCTGGCAGAGGACAGGGAGAGGGAGGGGGAGATGGAGATGGAAGCAGAAGAGGAGATGTCAGGGACATGTTCAGAGAGATCGGGGACCAGTTCAGAATCAAATGAAAGGTTGGCAGGCATCAAGGATGAAAGGGAAGACGACGGAAGAGTAGAACAAGACTCGGGTGATATGGAAGAAGAGGATCAGGGGAGGGATGAGGGAGGCAGTGGCGATTCTTTAGGGGGGGAGGGAGTATTGCATGCAAGAGAGCTTGGTGAGGGCTACGGGGTTGACATGGGGCGGGAAGCAGATGAGGAGCCTGAGGGCAATTTTACTTACGGAGATAGTCTCCAAAAGGCCAGGCAGGCACTGAGGAAGAACTCAGCCCCTTCCAGCCAGATCGCCAGCGCCCTGTTCACCCAGCCTCTCAGTCAGGAGGCGGACCCCGACTCCAATACATCATACGGGGTCGAGGACATGGATCTGAATGGAACCTACTTTCAGAAAGAACCGTACCCACTGGATATTGCCCGGGAGAGATCTCTGACCATTTCCTCTCCCTTTCGTCACTCTCCCTTCTCCTACAAACCCAAAACCCTGGACCAGAACCAGAATGCCTCCCGGCCTCGGCCCCTCTCCCTCCTCCAGCACTCCCACTCAAACTCTCTCCCCCCTAAACTTCCGTCCCTCTCTCTGTCTCTTTCTCCCACTCCCCCTTCTTCTCCATCATGTGCCTCCCCACACTCCTCATCATACCTCGTCCCCCGCCCTAACACACCAAACTCCACTTCCCCTTCACCCTTACGCACACCATCCTCATCTTTTAACTTTGACATTGCAGAGCCAGCAGGACCCCTTAAGAACCGTCCTTTCTCACTGCCTTTAAACCTCCCTAGGGATGACTTGTTACCCCCTCTTGACCAACCTCTTCCAACCAGAGACTGGGTCACCATTGAAGGGGACTTTGTCCTGGTCTTGGCCCTTTATCAGACCCATCTTGGGGCTGACCTCCATGCTGCACCCCAGGCCAGATTTGACGATGGCCTGATCCATCTGACTTTTGTGCGGGCTGGGATCTCCAGAGCCACACTGCTGAGGCTGTTCTTTGCCATGGAAAGAGGAACTCACCACTCCGTCAGCTCACCCTACGTGAGCCACGTTACCTGCAGAGCCTTTAGGCTGCAGCCCCTGTCTGCACGGGGAACACTCACTGTGGATGGAGAACTGGTTCCTTATGGACCGCTTCAAGCACAGGTGAGAAAGAAGAAAATTTTGAGCCTGTCATATATATTGACTGTGCAGTGTTTAGACATTATAGCTCCCTGGACAATTCAGGACATCCGAGTCCAGCTCAGACCAAAAAATCATGTTGAGACAACATATTTCGAATACTGGAGGAAGCTTCAGGGTGTACAGTGGTGCATCTCGTGTTGATTTTTTTTTTCAATTATATGTGATATTGGGTTGTTTTGTGTCCTAGATTTGTCTATTCCGTGAGTGCTATAAATGCATATAGATCAAATGGAGATTCAACAGATGCAAAATTCTGAACCAATAACAGTAATTAAAATAATTACAATTTGGAAGAAAAATTGATGTGTTTTTTCTGCTTGTTTTGTTTTGTTTTGTTTTTGTGCTTATTTAAAGATACGGTTGATTATATTGAGTTACAAAGTCCAAGAGTACAGCAGAGAGAAACTGGTGAACTAAGAAAGTATGCAGAATGAAAAAAACTGAATTGTTGCAGTGGAAGATGTGCACCATAGTTTCAAAAGGTGAATCTTTGGTCTGTATACAAATATAGGTTATTAACTACCTTCATCCTATACTACACCAAGGCAAGTCATGCAGGTAAAATTGATGGATGTGTAAGGCAAAAATTGTTTCAAACATTTTCACACTGTGGTTAAGATGTTTCTGTACAGACTTATTATTTCATACCCTTCAGCATTAATGTAGTTCGGGTGTTACTGTCATGTCCAATTTGTCAGTTTGTTGTTAATGTATTGTTTTGTGATCTCCTACAGGTTCATCCTTCCATGTCTCGTCTCATTGTTGGTGACTCTGGAGTGAAGATTACTAGATTCTAATCAGGGATTGGTTGATCTGATTGACAGATACAACACTCCACTGAATTATGTAATCTCTGTTGCCATGTATGCTTTGAGAGAGGGATCAGCGTTGGAGAGACTTAAAATAGCCTGGATTGCAGAAACTGCTTTTCTGGGGTTTAATGAAAGGGATAACCCACCGAGCCATGCATCATTGGAGCACGACAGCAGGGATTAACAGTGGATTTGAAAATGGATGAAAAATGCACCTCATTGCACAGCTGTTGGATTACACTCAGCATATCCTGAGAAGCATGAAAACTGCACAGCCTGGGATAAAAATAGGGAAGAACAATCGAATGTCTAAGGATTTTTTTGCGTGCAGATAGTGCATGTATCGGATGTATACACTGTTAGTAGTATGCATGCAGAGAAGCACTACCTGTTGTTTGCCTTACATTGGATGGAGAAAAATCTGAAAAATTTAAAAGTTGCCCTTAAAATGCCATAAGACATATTGAGATTCAGTGGGTCCAGTCCCCTAGAAATTCCCCCAACCTTCCATCCTCTACCTTACCTTAAATCCTTAATGTTTAGTGTCAAAACTTATGTCCCTCAAAGGAATGCCTTATCTACTACTGGATGATATAGCTATTGTGACTTTGCCCTTTCTGGCTTACCTAAGAAACTTAAATCTGCTTAATCTATCCACCTATCAGAGTATCCGTCCACTACATAAGAGAAAAGCTAGGCTTAAATGTTTAGACATATTGATAGAACCAGTGTATTGTTATCTCTGAGCACGCTGTTCTCCACTGCTGAGCATCAGTAGACAAGAATGTGGACATGAGTACACGCAATTGTATTCATGCAAATGATTTCATATACAGTACAACAGCAACACAAGGCTTTTCAGTGTCATGGCAGTAATGGAGCCGTTGAACGGTGACCATTACATTTGTGCATAGCTGCCTGCCTTTATTAATAAAGTGATGCACGATTATGATGTCAGTGATATCAGACTTTAAAACATATTGGAAGTAATGATGTCTGAAGAAATCAAACATCTTTGTTAGATTATTTATTTCAATTAAGTCCATCAGATTCATACGCTTTAACCCTCAATACTCTTTTTGTTCACAGAATATCACTGTTATTTACAATCATACAAAGTAAACTGGGTGCCATTTAATGCCTCCATTTATTTTGCACAATAACTCGTGTTCATGCAATACAGAAAATCACAACACTAGATTTTGAAGCTTTTTAAATGAGTCGTTACAGAAACTGCTTTTTTTTTTTTTTTTTAGAAGATTGCCCGGACGCTAAAATAAATGAATCACAGTTCACCCTTCATATGAAAAATTAAGACATTGTAATCAAAGGACTTAATGATCACTTAATATTTCGGAAGAATCTTTTTTTTTTTTTTTTTGAGAAAAAACAATTGGATTGTGAAAAACTTTCACAGAAAACAGTCACACAAAGTGAGGAACTTGCATTGATTGATTTGGCAAAATGTTGACGGTTGCTGTAGATTACATTAAGTGGCAGAATTCTACAGGATACCTTTTTTAAATGAAGCAAAAAAAAATCAGATATTTTTGTCAGGGCAATAGATGTATTATTAGCATGTGCATTGTATCAATCAATCAGGAAGATCATACACAGACTCTGCTCGAGTTGTCATCATTATACTGTATGTGTTGATCATGCCTGGACATATCAATGCCTTTGTATTACACGCCTGTAACTTCTGGCTGTTGCTCACAAACTGTTGAATTATGACCGCAGTTAGAGTAAAATGCTTTTGCTCAACGGGCTGTCATTTTTTGTTTTGTTTTGTTTTTTGGCTTTTTAAAGCACACAATGCAGCTAGTCTACCACAATTACACTGTGCTTACACAGCTACCGAATGTGAGTTCATTTTGAGTCTAGGTTTATAAACATTACCAAATAGAAGCATCAACATACACTTTGAATGGAGTTATTGCCAAAATGTTTACTCTCGATGTTAAGAGGCTAGTTTAAAGTTTACCTTCCTAAATATTTGGTGTCTATGGCCGTAGCTTGGACAATGGTGATATAGACCAATTTATTATGACAATGTCAGGGTTTAACCCCTAAATTGATAATGCTATTAAGATGTTTGTAGTGGACTGCCTGTAAGTACATTGTAATTATTACTAAAACTATGAAGGATATACAATGTACAGTTAATAGTTATATATTGTTTTGAATAAATGTAACTCAATACATTTGTCCAGAGCAAATCTACTGTATTCCTGTCTTCTGTCACATTGTCTTAAATCGCCAACCAGAATATTTTTATGTGATATGAAGAGAGGGGTGTTAATTTATCAGATCATATTAGGTTGGTATCTTTTTTTAATCTAATCAGCATATGGGTTGATGCTCATCTTAAACCTCTTTAATCACACTATGCTAATTCCACAAAGACCTTTAAAAATTTGTTAAGCAGTTTCACTACTCAAATGAATGTCCCATTCACAGTGTCATTTCTTAAATAAAAAAAATCTTGAAATGAATTGTGTAATATGTGTCTTTTTGTACAGAAATTGTGGTCGTAGTAGAAGATACTTGTTGGAAGAAGTAAATCCCCAAACAAGGCATTGTTGGGTTATTAAAATGTGCACAAAACTGTAAAAACAAACGTTCTCTGAATATTATATAAGCAGAAAAATATTTTGTCAGTTGATCATCAAATTAAAAGGTTTAATGCCATCTGTGTTTCCAACTAAATAACCAGAATCTATTTTTATACAGACACAGGTTTGTTTTCATGCAGTCAGTTACACATATAGTTAATGTCTACAGCGGGTGTGTCGAACATGTGGCCGGTGGACCAAATGCAGCCTGCCAAAGGAACCAGTCTGGCCCGTGGGATGAATTTATGAAAAATGACTCTAAAGATATTTGCAAAAATTATTGTTCAGGTTCCACATACTGACTGGAAAAAGTCTGATCTTAACAACAAATATAACTTAAAATATTTCTCTGTGGAAATGTAAATATTTTCATGAAATTTTCCTGGATTTACACTTGAAGGAATTTAGGAAAAATCAAAAGTATTTGCAAAAATTATAATTCAGGTTCCACATCCAGATCTGATCATAATAACTTAGAAATTTAACTTCAAATATTTCTCTGTGGAAAGGTAAATATTTCAATGTAATCTTCCCGTATTTAGACGACAACATAGTATCATTTCACAAAAAACAAATCATCTGAACAAATACAAGCAAACTGAAACGTCTGAGGTTCCATTTGATCAATATTCTACCTGTTGCTAAATGTTTTGTGTATTTGTAGATCCACCGTGATCTGTAAATTGTAATAAATGTATAAATTCTAAACTATGAGTATAATGATGTTAAAATAGTTTTATATTAGTTTTATCAAGAGTTTTAAATGTAGCTGAATTTGGCCCCTGAACTAAAATGAGTTTGACATCCCTGGTGTTTACTATCTAAATCTAGATACAATGAAGTTACTTAACGTGTTTTAATCAGTTTACCATATAATTGTCAATTGTGATTTACGTATTTATTTATAGCAGGGGTGTCAAACTCATTTCACTTTGGGGCCACATTCAGGTCAATTGAATCTGAAGTGGGCCGAACCAATGTAATAATACCATAATAATATATAAATGTCAACTCTGAACGTTTATCTATGTTTTAGAGTGAAAAAAGTAATATTACAAGATGAAAATGTTTACACCTAAAAAGAAAAGTGAATAAACATGAACAAACTGAAAACATAAAGTGTAATTTTAGCAATATTATGCTTCAATTTATCATTTACTGGCAGGTAACATCTTGTAACAGGCAGTTAAAAGAGCACTTCTCTTCAGTCATTTCAGGTTGTTCATATTTGTTCAGGCTGTTCACATTTTTTTGGCAAGATTATACTTTGTTTTACTGTAAATAGATGAAAACATTTCGAGATGGGAGTATTTATATGTCATTGTGGTATTTTACTGGTCAGACCCACCTGCAATTGAATTGGTCTGAATGTGAAATCTGAATTTAAATTATTGGTAATATCTTCAGGGTAATTTTAGCATTTCACAAATTCATCTCAAGGGCCAGACTGGACCCTTTGGCGGGCCAGATTTGGCCCCCGGGCCGCATGTTTGACACCTGTGATTTTTAGTATCAGTAAAGTATAAATTATATTCTGAAAAAACAGTTGACCGGAAGTACCCTAAGCGACTGCCAGACTCACTTCCTGTGTCGCCACCTTCTTTGTCTCCGGCCCAGCGTTTACGACATAACGGGTTGCCTGTTTTTTTAACTGTAATTTTGAGGATATATTTACAGATATATCCTTAATTTTCTGATATTGGATGACAGTCGAATCTGAAATATTTATGCCTAAAAGTAAAGCGCCTAAAATGGATGACCTGGACTACAGTAAGTAGCCTCTATCGCGAGCTAACTGATGCTACTTGTGTAGCTAGTTGCTCGGTTTATTTGCTCAGGTGTGACACTTGGTTAATTTCTTTAGGCATATAAATGAAAACTGTAAATGCAATACATTTATAATTTTGCTCCAACGGTATACTTGCGCGAGTATTACAGTTCTGCTATTATCAGCCGCAGTGGTGCATTGTCCAATTGGTATGCCAACTAAATATTGATTCTTTCTATGCTCGGAGCTAGTTAACATTTTAGCCTGCCGTCGCTTGATATTTTTACTCTTTAAACCCCATACCAGCTCAAAACAGCGGTGTTTTTAATTAACCTATGCTTTTTTCAGGGAATGTTGTTACCAATGCCTTAGTTTCTCTTGAGTGAAGTGAAAATATAGATAATCCAGACTGTGGGCGTGGTTGGTAGTGTTGTAGAACAGCTGTTTGTTTTTGGTTTTGAGTAATTCAACTCTTGTGTGGCTTTGGGTGCAGCTGAATAAACGGTGAACAAATTGCTACTATTATGTCAAGATCTAGGCAGTTGTAATGCAACCGGTCACTACGAGTCTTTGGTATTTTATCTATTTGGAAATTATAACCTATACATCTTCAGATGCTCCAAAGAGACATAACAACCACTAGATAACATCAGAGGAGTGAAAAACAACACAAACCAGAAATAGAAATTAATATAAATGTTAGGAACTTGGCAAACAAACTGCACACAAACTACAATTGATTATAAATAATGGATAAAAATTGACAGCTGCATTGATGAGAAAACTGTCTTGAGATGATAAGATATGATAAATGATGCCAGATCATAATGTGCGGTGATATGAGGGAAGTTAGTAAAAGCTGTAGTTTCTTTGGAAGAGAATGTCTAACTTAATTGTTTGAAGTAGAAGGTACGTGACAGAATTATTAAAAAAGGTAAATATATGAGTAGTTTATTGTCTGTTTGTCTATGTATATGCAAGTCTTATCAACTGCAAATGTGATAAATGATGGACTGTACGTTCCCATAATTTTGTTTCCTCAACTAAAAGAGTCCACTAATAAGTCCAGGGGTGTCGGACTCTGGTCCTCGAGGGCAGGTGTCCTGGACATTTTAGATGTTTCCCTTATCCATGCACACCTGGGTGCGATTATGTTCTTACCGGGCTTCTGTAGAGGTTGGTGATGAGATCATTGTTTGAACCAGGTGTGTTGGATGAAGGAAACATCTAAAACGTGTAGGAAACCGGCCCTTGAGGACTGGACTCCACGAATTAGTCTGTAATGTAGTTGAACAATTACTGTGATGTAGTTGAACAATTACCTCTGCCAAAGAGGTTATGTAATCACCATGGTTTTCTGTCTGTCTGTCCAAGTCATAACTAAAAAGGTTGTGATTGGGTATTAATGATTTTGCCTCCAGTGACCCTGCACTGGTGTATGAATTTGTGTGAATGAACCCAGCGATGAACTGGTGACTTGTCCAGGTCCCCCACTGCCTTCACCCTTGAGTATCTGGGGTAGGCTGCTGTGACCCCCATGACCCTGCAAATGATAAAGTGGATTCAGAAGATGAATGAATCATCTGAAATGGGACAAGGAACAAGTGATTAGATTTTGGGGGTGATTCAGAATTGTTTTAATGGCTTTTTCAGCAGAATAACCTCTCAGCTGGCATGTCTTGCCTACGTGTTGCTTGGTAACGCATTCAAGGTTATTATGTTAGAGGAGTATGCTGGCTGACTGAGCTGCTTCAGCGGAGGTCTGCATTCATGTTATTTCATTCCACTACCTTTGATGTGAAATATTAGAAGTATTCATTCATCATCCAAGCCGCTGAATCCTTTGCAGGGTCGCGGGGGTTGCCGGAGCCTATCCCAGCTACATAGGGCGAAGGCGATATTAGAAATATCTCGGCATCTAAATGTATGACAAAAGACTGTTTTTAATAGAAAGCAGTTTCTATGGAAACAGTTAAATGCAACGTAACGTGATTATACATGTATTTAAGATACTTGCTTCCCTTAGACACGTTTCATAAGTGCATATCCGAGTTTTGTTGTTTCACTATTTCTGTTTGTTGTCTTACTTGATCTTTCTGCCATTTTCTTGGTTATTCAATTAGTGACTTGGGCTGGACTATTTGAAACTCAAGTCAGACATTTCAGAGTTGCGATGCACTGTGTCAGATGTAAGGATTTGCAGTTTTGCTGGAATTTGTATGATTATTTTCTTAAAAATTGACAGCCGTAGTAATTGTATTTATAATTACAGTGTATTAGGCAGCAAGCTGCGCACATCATGTGCCCATCATTTACACAGTTAATTTTGGTAAAGCATGGTCAAAAAAATGGTGCAGGGTAGCATAGTTAGCACTAACCCACTACCCAGACATATTATGACTAGAGACTTGCGAGCTGTAAGGTAGATCCCATTAAAAGATAGTCAATTAAAAAATGTTAACAAGAAATAAGTCAAATATGCAATGATGTGGAAATGTTGCCTATAGGGGGCGGGAGGCAATAGCACAACAGACAGGGTGAGGCAAGTTTGAAATTTTGTGTAGAGGTATTAAAGTTTCTCAGTTCTTTCTCAAAGAGAAAGGTATTTGCATTCAGACATAAGGACATGAATAGATTCTCTAAATTATCTGTACTTTTATCTGTATATATAACAATCAGTATTTTTAATATTTTCAAATGTGTGTTCTTAAACATTGCATAGCATGTCTAGCTAACGGGCTATTGATAGCTATACCCAAAACCATTGTGGGATGTAATTATTAGTGACTTGTTGGCTTTGGGTTAAATACTGATCTTTCTTTTTTTGAGTCTTGAGTCTTTTGTGTTGATCACATGAGTCCAGTTGTTCAGAAGACCCTGGTGAGCCGCTGCTGTTGTCCTTTCATATTCATCTCTGTTGTATTTAATACTCCGCAGCAACCGTCCTTGTTGTCATCACATCGTCGTAGCAACTACCAAATGTCAGTGTTGTGCTGAGATTGCATGGAGTAAAACCAAGTATTGGAGTTTCCATTCTCTCTTCCCTTGTAGTCCCAGTGGACCTGAGCCCAGAGGAGCGCTCAGAGCTGGAGGACATCCGCAGGAGGAAGGGTGTCCTACTGCAGGAGATCCAGAGGCTCAGAGAGGAATTAAGAGAGGCTATTTTAGAGGTGGAGGGACTGGAGACCAGCACAGAGGGCAGGTAAGAAGAACTGCAGAGTCACACTGCCTTTGTAGTCAAAACTAGGACATACTGTATGTGACACTTCTGCAATAAAATAAGTAGCTGAATTTTGCTTTGGTTCAGACAGCACATCAAAATATGATGGTTTTTCAATTTTGACAGTGGAAATAGTGTGAACATTAATATACCTACAATGAATGCATTAATGATTGATGTACTGTAATATGTTGCGCATATTGGCGGATGTACTGCTGGTAGTTGTTGACGTGTTCCGTATTTGTTTGCAGTAAAACTCTACAGAAAAGTCGACATGTAGCAATGGGAAGAAAGAAGTTCAATATGGACCCTAAAAAGGTAAATGTTTGGGGGGGAAAAGCAACAATATGTAGTAATATTCTACATGTATAGCACTTCACAACATAAAGAAAACAACCCCAGACAGGAACCTATAAAACTGTAAGAAAAATATATGATGAAACAAGTGCATCCCCCAAGGCATAGCGATGAAAGCGAGCATTAAAACAAGACCTAAACATAGAAACTGAGTAATACAGTTGTCATCGGTCTCTCACTGTATTGGCTTCAAGGTGACAGTCTCTTTCTCTCACTGCAGGGCATTGTGTTTTTAGTGGAAAATGAGCTGCTCAGACATACACCAGAGGACATTGCTCAGTTTCTTTACAAAGGAGAAGGCCTCAATAAGACTGCTATTGGCGATTACCTTGGAGAAAGGTACTGACTCAAAAATATCCCCCTTCTTCACACTCATGATTGATTCTCTTTGTAACTGTGCCAACTCTGTTGCTGTACTGCAGGGATGATTTCAACATCAAAGTTCTTCAGGCCTTCGTTGACCTCCATGAGTTCACTGATCTGAACCTTGTGCAGGCCCTCAGGTAAACTGTGTCCGCTTGGCATGCTTTTTGTTGTTTTATAACAAGAACAGAATGCCCCTTGGCATCCTGGTATTCACTTGTCAACAAACCGCGGTGCAATGGAAAGTCCCACTGTCTAAGTTAAAGAGCTGAGAAGTGGCATCAGAGAGCAGTCATGGCTGCTGTTATATTGTTTTGTAAGTGGTTTGATTGCTGAATTTGGCTGCTCTGATGTGAACTAAACCTCGACTTGTTCTTTGCAGACAGTTCCTGTGGAGTTTCCGTTTGCCTGGTGAAGCTCAAAAGATTGACAGAATGATGGAGGCCTTTGCTCAGAGATACTGCCACTGTAACCCTGGCGTCTTCCAGAGCACGGGTAGACGCACACAAAACCTTTTCAAGAAGAAAATGGAATTAGTTGATACTAATTCTAGTATTTATACTGTAGATACATCTTGGCATGGAGCAGAAGCCTATTGAAAATGGGTGAAATTGACTTACATTTTACAAGGCAGACGGCCACATGTCTTTTCAGCAACCACAACCCTTAAACAGGGTTACTTAGCAACAGATTAATAAATGTGATGTACAGAAGCAGATGCATCTTAGAGGTCATTCAGCTGAAAATGCCTGAGGAATTTCCCAATAAAGTAAAGAAATGGCATTGAGCATAAACCTATTGATAACGGCTCGATTTTGGCTGAGGGGTGTTAGTGCACACACTGTTACATTCATCATGGTGACTCTGTACTAGATATATTTATCACGTTTATTTGAGAAAGAACAGATAAGTTATACTGAAGTGCACAGTCTCTACTTAACACAACACTAACTTCTTGTATATCATTCTGGAATTGTTTGCAGACACATGTTACGTGCTGTCGTTTGCTATCATTATGCTGAACACCAGCCTTCATAACCCGAATGTGAGGGACAAACCTGGAGTGGACCGCTTCATCTCCATGAACCGAGGCATCAATGAGGGCGGAGACCTGCCAGAGGAGCTGCTCAGAGTATGAGAAACTTCACGTCTTCCCTTTAGCGATGGAATAGCCTGGTTGTTGTTTATTTTTATCATGTATTAAATTGCTATGTTCCATTTGATCTCCAGTTCTTCTTGTTTTAGCTGGTTCATTATTTTGTATTTATTGTACGCAGTTATTCTAAAAGGTTGTATTATTTTTGTTGAATTGTATGTTAACTTTATTGTGTGCTTGATTTCTACATTTATATTGAAAATGAATCCGATCAGTGTATCTAATCTTAGTATGTTTTTAGAGTTTAAATATCATTTGGGTGAAATTTTCATTTTAAAACTTTGGGAGTGTTTTTATTTGTGCCTATCTGCCTTTCGACTGAATATCTTTCGTCCTCGTCATGGACATTTTTGATGACTTTATGTGATTGTCAAATGTCTGTCATTTCAGAATCTGTATGAAAGCATTAAAAATGAGCCCTTTAAAATCCCAGAAGATGATGGCAACGATCTGACGCACACTTTCTTCAACCCCGACAGAGAGGGATGGCTGCTCAAACTTGGTGAGATGATGCCAACAAAGCCTTTCTGCTTCTGGTGTAGTAGTTCTGTCTTGCTTTAACTCTGATTTTATACTATTCAATCCTTGACTAATGATGTAACGAGGATTTCCATTGAGTGAAGCGACACGGTCTATCTGCTCTTGGACTTTGTTCTCCTCTAAGGCTTTGTGCTGATGATCGTGCCCTCCTGTCTTTGAGGTTTGCTGGTTCTTTGCCTCCACCTGAACTGCCAGTACACAGTGTTGTCATTGCAATAGCATGATCTTAATGAAACCCACACTTTCTGTGTCATGGCAGTCTAAACATCTGATTGTGGTCTTTTGCATGGCGGGGCTTGTGATCTCCATGTCACTAATATGATCTCTTTTCCTCCCTTCTGTCACTGTCTTTCTGTTTTGTTTGTTGCCTCTTAATTCTTCTGGTCCCTTTGACTCTGCTTCTCTCCTGCGATTTCCACCCTCTCCTGCTGCTGCTTGTTTTACTCAGGAGGTATGTACTGCAGAAATGGAGAAAATTAATGTGGAAAAAATGATTGTAAAAAATGTCAAGATTCATTACAATCCTCTAAAGTTTGTCGTCTTCACACCTGTGCTCTTGTGTTTCAGGGGGACGGGTGAAAACTTGGAAAAGGCGGTGGTTCATTCTCACAGACAACTGCCTTTATTACTTTGAATACACCACAGTAAGTCTTGTCTGATTTATGTTTGTGTTTGAGTAGTATAAATCTGCTAACACTTGTTAACACTTTATTACATGGTGTTAGTAGTAATTCATAAAGAAACCCAAAGGTAGCTCTATAAAATCTGACAAGAGTAAACTGGTTTCGTCACCACAAAACTCTTAACAAAAAGAATGTTGTCTGACCAGTTGCATTCGATCACACATGAAAGAGTACATTAACTTTAACCCTAACACATATTTGAAAGGGGCGTTAGTCATTGTAATTATTTTAGGTGTCTTTGGTTTGTTTAGATATATTATTGTGTAGTTGTTCACGGCCATCACCTAATCACAGATGGACTCAAAAAACAAAATGATCTCCAGATTGTGTTCCTCCTGTACTTGTCTCATGTCTTAAAGTATCCCCACCTCCCCAGAGGGCACATACTGTCTGACTCACTTCTCAGACACTACACGCCTGGTTCTTTTAAAAATGTACGCATGTTCTTCACATGTACCTAAAGTCAGAATGCGTGTGTGTTGTTTTACAGGACAAGGAGCCAAGGGGAATCATTCCTTTAGAAAACCTCAGCATCCGCGAAGTAGAAGATCCTAGGAAACCGGTATGCAGTCACTAGCGCTGCACGTGGTGTAGATGTTGTCACTGTGGCTCTGGTTCACGTCAGTGCAGTTACTTCATTGATGTTTATCTGAGGCATTACGTCTCCACACAGAACTGCTTTGAGCTGTACATCCCCAACAACCGCGGTCAGCTCATCAAGGCGTGCAAGACTGAAGCCGATGGGCGGGTAGTGGAAGGCAACCACATGGTGTACCGTATCTCCGCCCCCACGCCCGAGGAGAAGGACGAATGGATCCACAGCATCAAGTATGTTAGAAACACAGGGATAATGTACGCATAGAGAGCCTAAGGATAACGGGCCAACAGAGAGATTTTGTTCAAGAAGGATGTCTTATCTTCCATCTGTACCTGTCTTTACTCTGACCTTTTGATCATCTTATCACTCATGATGTTTATTTCTCCTTTGTCTAGATCTGCTGTCAGTGTGGATCCCTTCTATGAAATGCTCGCAGCCAGGAAAAAACGCATATCACTGAAGAAGAAGGAGGAACAGCCGTAAAAGATGCCCTCATTCAGTCTTTCTGTCTTCCTTTTTTCTTCGGGCCTCTCCTTCCAACATGGGATGTGCATTTGTCCCTACCTCTAGCAGCCTTTCTTAACTTTGGTTTTCCGTCTTTATCTTGTCCCTTAGTGTTTCCTCTTCCTGACACGAGGACTCCTTGCTATCCTGTCCAGCAGGTCTCTGCGGGCCAGATTGGGGGGGTGTGCTGAACCCGTATGCTATCGCTCACTCTTGCTCTTATGAATAACCTGACACACTACAACCAGAGCGCACGTCTGTCCCGTCTGTCACCACATGCCTCTTCCGTTCAGCGTTTAGATGACCCACGAAATGTGTCTTAAGGACATGTTCACAGTAATGGGGATAATTTCAGTATTCCTCCTTTTGGCTTTTGTTCCACTCGATGCCCCCCTCAATCTCTGGTTTTGCAATAACAAAATAGTGTTGTTTAAAAATGCTGCAAGGTTTTTTGCATCTTAATCTCGAAGCATCTTGGCTCGCTGTTGCTGTTTCATCTCTCTGTTAAATCCATGAAACGCTAAAACAGAAGGAAGTTGCTGTCTGCAACAGCTTGCGCGTGCCTAATGGAAAAAAGACTACATTGTAATTGTCAGTTCTCTAAGGCTTTCACGACAATTAGAGTGAGATTAGAAAATGCTAGTGTGGACCAAAAGCCCCCCCCCCCCCACA
>JAPTHA010000009.1:24344958-24369720 GCA_029814585.1 Gymnapogon annona
AGATAGATAGATAGATAGATAGATAGATAGATAGATAGATAGATAGATAGATAGATAGATAGATAGATAGATTTGTAAATATAATTTCGTTTTTTGTTTTTCACAAGACAATTTTGAAGTTGCATTCATACACTACAAGACGACATTCACAACCCACAATGACAGAATCAGAAATAAGAAACAACAACACAAAGAATACAAAACAGATACAATGACAGAGACAAAAAAAAACATTAAAAAAAGTGAACGGCATGAGTCACAGAGAGACATACAATATGTTGACCTCTGACCTCCTAAGTCCTACAAGCCCTGCTCGGGGTATATAGAGCTGAACCCATGTGGTGCGCTGGTATATTTTCCATGTAGTTTAGAAATGGTTCCAATATATTGTCGAACATCCTACTTCTTTTTTTTTTTTTGCATCCAGTAGGTTATTTTCTCGAGGTTCACACAAGTATTGACTCAGAGTCAGATTCAACACAATGTTTTGTGACAGTTTGAGTTTAGATTGGCTAGTAGACAGACTTCGGGGTGCAGTGGAAATGTGACCCCGTGGATATTCCATAGAGAGAGCAATTACCTGGTAAAATAATTACAAATTAATAAAGAAATACCAAAAAGCAGCCGAAAACCACATTTATTTATTTTTTCATTCATTTCATGAGATATCGCTACAGAAAAAAAGCATAAGCTAACTTCACACGCCTTGCTGTGTCTAACAGTTTTGTTTTTCTTAGTTTATGTCATTCTCAGTTTAGTAGATGTACAGTAGTGACGGATTACATCATGTCTTCACAGTCAGAACAGATGAGGATTCACAGTCCAAGAAGCTTGAAGGCATCTCTTAAATCCTCTGTCTCACAAGGCTGAGAAAGACAGAAAGACAAAAAAAATATTAGCGTTATTATCTCACCATTGGAAGTGGCTTTAAATGGAAGGGAACAAGTGTGTGAAATGTGCTGTACCTGAAGGATGCGATTCAGTTTCCTGGCCAGACGAACAGAGTTTTGGTGCAGTCCTTCCCAGGCCTTGAAATTGCTCTGGTTACGCGCTACAAATGTCTGCCAGCAGTAAAAGAAGTCTGAAAATGTGAAAAAAAATCATAGAATATGGTCATTAAAGTCATATACGACCAACTAAATAACATAAATAAAAGGAATTGTATTTGGATTGATATTGGTGTAGACATACATAGAAATGAATGATATTTCATATATATATATATTTATATATATGTATATGTGTGTGTGTGTGTGTATGGGTGTGTATGTATATATGTGTATATACACAGTCAGATATATGTCATGAGTTCTGAGTTCTATAAGTCATCTTTGCACTGCAGCAACTCTTTTGCACTTTTCTATTTTTTGTTGTTATGCCATGTTTTTTCAGTTGCCAAACATCAACATTTCGTTGCCAGATCTCCTAAGTGCGTGTCTGTGCAATGACAATAAAGGAAGTCTAAGTCTTAATCTTTTACTGTGTCTTCTAGATACAGAAATTCCTCCACCTTTGTAGCTCATGACCGTGATCTGCACGCCGGCTTTCTTCAGTATCCTCAGGCCTTCGCTCTCGTTGCCCTCGAAATCACAGAAGTAAAGGCGAGAGACAAAGATCCTGAGACGGAGATTGGGCGTCTTACTGAGGAACTGGGCCAGTCTGAAGGAACAGTTGGCACAGGGAGACCAGGAGCAGAACCAGGTGATAGAGTAACTGAGCCTCTTTTCTCCTGCACCTCCACAACCCCAGAGACCAGGGCACAAAGCTCCGATGTGGCGCAGAAACAGCACCTACATGGATATCAGACAGTTGAGTAAATAGGAGACATACAGTCATCCTGTGATTTGTTTTTGTTGGTTTTTTATTTTCTCTTCCTTGCTTTTGTCAGGTGTTCCTTGTGTACCCCTTCACATACCTCTACATGGCAGCCGTTGCGATTGCGGAGGTGTCCAAAGTCAAATGACATGGAGTCTGGTCCCACACGCCTCTTCACAACAAAGCAGAGGTATGTCTCATGTCGGCCTCGTGCCCAGCGCATGTTCTTATAATGGTAGATGAACTTTTTGCGCGGCAAAAGCATACTGAGACAAAGAGAGACAATGTGACATATATTAAAGAATTTCCCTCAGGATTAATAAAGTATTCTGATATATATACAGTATTTATATAGGATTCTGTTGGGTTTCTGTTTCTTGATCTATGTATGTGGAGCTCTTTGAGACAACTGTTGTTGTGATTTGGCGCTATATAAATAAACTTTGATTTGATTTGATATATGTATGTTTGATGCTGCACATGTGGACTTTGCATAGATGTTAAAGGTATCAATCTGTTCTTAAAAACACAAATTAGCCCACAGTGCAGTAGTTTTACATGCAACACCTGTTAATGTATGTAAAGCTGAAACTCTTGCTATGACTTACCTTTTGTTCTTTTAGTAAAAGACACACAAATGTTTTGCGCGACATTTGAAACTGTGCATCGTAACTTTTTTTTGACACCCAAAAATTTCTAATAATTACCATAATTTGACGTGCCAATAACCTCATACAATAAGTGGTTAATCAGTGCAAGTGATGGACAGTCAGAAGACAACAAACATTCACTACACTTTTCTCGCTCTCAGTTTCATAAGTTTTAACGAAACTGAGACAATTGTTCATCATTCATTAATACTGAAACCTCTATGGATACAATTTAGCAGTGGCGATACAGTACAGTGCCATTTTTAACCTAATGAAGCAAAACTCCAATAAACAATTGTATTAATTACTTAAAACAAAATATTTGCAGATTAATTTTCAGTACAAAGCACGAATTTGCATACTGTAAAAATTGAATGTGAAACGGAAATACTGATATAAATATAAAGAGTATTGGTTTTCCTCACCTGTCTAGTTTGGCAATCATTTCGAAAGACACGGTCTGCTTTTTCAATCGTCAGGCAGGGGTAATAAACGAAGGTAAATGAGAAAGAGCGAAAGTGAGTGTGTGTGTATGTGTGTGTGTGTGTGTGTGTGTGTGTGTGTGTGTGTGTGTGTGTGTGTGTGTAATGGGGGCCAGAGGGAAGGAACTGAGAACATATACCTCTAAACATAAACATCCTGCAGACAACAAAGACAGCTTCTGGTTGGATAGAAGATCTTTTTAAATTCGGTTTAGGGTGTGTGTGTGTGTGTGTGTGTGATACATAAACGAGATTGATGAACATTAATATCAATGCAGTTATCACTGGTTTTGAGAGGCTTGATGATACAGGTACTGAAAATGTGATCAACTATTAGAATCAGATTCAGATTTCCTTTAATTTGTCATTACACAGACACATACAATGACCTGGCAACGAAATATCATAAAGCAGCACAAGAGGAGAAAAAAAAGAGCAAAGCAGATTTACAAGAAATTGAATTCTTGCACAATATAGACAGCATACATGATTAAAGTCCCGGAGATGATAACGATAACGAGGGGCTGTGATGCGTTCTTCCGGAGCTGACAGACATAGTGATTGTCATCGCAGGCCACCGTTAATGCGACTTCTGGCGCAGGTTGTTATTGGGGGATAGAGATGACAAAAGTTGAATTTTACATAACATTCTTTGCGAGAGCACATGAAAGGAAGACTATTTGACGTGAGTGGTAACCTTTGGAGTCTCAAACATACGTCAGTGAACTCAACCAACTGTCTGGAACTTTCCAAACACTCCAGGCTCACCCAGTCACTTTGCCCCTCCGCTTTGGTTTTCCCAGATCATCAAGTGTACCTTTACACCTTGAACCACGGTGGGATCTCCACCGACCCCTCCTGCGACTCATCCTTTCCACCTAGCATCCCTCCCCCTCGCCCCAGATTTGGTGGAGTCACGGGCGTTCCCAAACCTCTGAGGCCCTGACACCTACTTCGGTCCTCTGATCTGGGTTTTCCCAACTGTGTCAAGCTAAGTGCAGGACTGTAATCGACCTCCCTCACCCGGCGTGTCTGCTAGTCTGGCCGTCCGGCTGACCGACCACAGTGTGTGGATAAATCTCATTGGCGAGCCTTTGATCCATCTGACGCTTGTCATCGTTCCCTGCCAAATCAGGATGTGTATTATTTTGCCGTCTTCTTTTCTTTGCTCTGTCTGTTTTAGCTCTGGCGCAGTCTGCTCACTCAGTGGCACTGCATGCAGGCATCCTGCTTTCCCATGACTCCCCTCACCCTCTCATGCACTCTGTGGTTTGGGGAATTCACCGTTTCCCAGGGTGGCTGTTTTTGGAGCTCATCTGTGTGTGTATGCGCACGTGTGTGTTTGAGTGTGTGTTAGCCATCTGTATGAGCATGTCATTAACACAGTCTATAGGTTATACATCATCTGGAACTAATTTATCTAATTTATCCTTTGATTGTGTGGTGCCCCGAAATTTAGGCCCATTCATGTGTATATGTGTCTGCATGTTCTGAGAGACCTCACATCATATTGCATTACTCTGACAGTGCACTAAAGCCTAATGTCTCTGCACATTTGATCTTATGTGCATGTGTCTCTTCGACTTCAAGCGGCTGACGATACGCCAAACTGTATGTAACCACTTCCCACCCAGCTCTTTGGGTTTGACCACAGTTGACCAAGGTCATCTCACAGTTACACATGAACGCTCGTGTGCACTCTCACCCCTTCTCATGCACTGTCTATATGTGTGTGTATGTGTGTGTGTGTGTGTGGCGGAGAACTACACTACGGCCAGACACGGCTGCGCATTTAACCCGTACTCAGGGGCAGAAACCGGGTGTAGGAAATGCCAAGTCATACTTTCCGAAACCCACCCGCCCACACCCTGCACACACGCGCACACATTCACATAGCCATACCGTGCAGACACACATGACCACAGTCACAAACAGACTTTCTTTCCAGTGTGTGAACTCACATCTGTTTCCTGACAACAATAATAGCTACAGATTGGGCGGGTAGAGGCCCAGCTAACAGGTGTCTGCTCTTTGACAGTCATGAAGGAACCTGACAGTGACCAAGCAGTGTCACAAGTACAAATACAACTTTTACAAGGTGAAATGCCCTGACCACACACTTTACTCGTGCATGTAACAGCCCTGTTGTTATACTGGGTGTCATGGGTTTTCATCAGAGCTAATTAAAGGACAGTGATTTTCCACTACAGTTTGCACGATGAAGAGGTTAAAGAGTAAAATACAGGCCCGAGGTTCTTTGTTTTCACATCAGGTGAGATATGGGTCCTTCCCACACACGCTAATGTTGTACAAACATCCTGTGGTGTTTATCTGTGGCAAACTGATGTTATACTGACATCGTCTGTGGTTAGGAGGAGGAGAGAGAGCGCAATGTGAGCGCGAGGGCTGCTAACCATATAAAGGTCTGCCTCAGACTCAGAGGCTGTAGACACATCCCCACTTACACATAAACTGCCATTCACCTGTAAACCACACATACTTTTGCATACCTCTGCATGTTTTAAGTACGTTTGCGCTTAGAATCTGCAACAGTTCTAAAATTTCTAAAAATCACTTATAAAAACTCTAAAATCTCTGCAATGCTAAGAATAAATGCTGACATTGCACATATTATTTCATAATGAAAAAGTCAGTCAGTTAAATAATTTTAGCAGAACTCAGTGTGACCCAGTGGTAGTTTTTTTTAAACTGACTTGTGACAAAATAATTGCCATTCTTTTATAATTAATGACTGTAAACTCAGTATTCATGAACATAAATTCACCTGTCATCACTTCAAAGCGACTGACATATTTCCAACTTTAAAACATTTAAGTTTTATTGTAGTACCATTTTACAAGCACAACTTAGGTTTGTCATAGTAATGTCTCTGCAATCTCGTAACATTCAATCAAAGGAACCCTAACTGAGAGAGAGGCAGCTAGAAAAAAAAAGGAGGAAAAGCAGTTTTTGCAGACTCATGGAGCCACATACTGTACATGAAGGTGAGTAGTAGCTGAGAAGGACTGCAGAGAGATGAAAGTAGAGCAATGGTGCAGATTCATATAAGCCACTTCAACTTCCTATACAGTTACTGTACATCTTCCCACACATCTGTGGTTTCAAATATGTGAAGTCACGCTCGCTCACACTTCATCTGCTGTTTTAAAAGATTTCTGAAAAGAACCACACAAACAAATGGTATTTAACAAATGCGTGTTTTACAGAAATATTTAACAAACGACAAATGATAGATGGCTGTGGCATGAAGACAATCTTGAAACGTTGAATAAATAAGTTCTTTAGGAAAAGGGAGACGTGATGCAAACGTAAAAATACACTTTCTGTAAGCTAAAATCTGAACATCGACACAGAATAAATAAATACTTGAATAAATAACAAAAAATACATAAATGATCAATGTAACATTATTATTTTCACATATCGCAGCAGTGACGCGGGCCAGTTTTATTTCTTTATTACCTTCACTTATTCCTGCATTCAGTGCCAGTTTTTCCTTCCATGAGTCCATCATTAAAGGTCTTTGTAAAAGACTTTAGTGAGTGGATATCCCAGAAAGCCCCTCTCTGGAGTCTCCAGCTTCCATTCTTGATCGTCATTTTCTTCAGTTTCTTCCCCCAGCAGCTGATAGCCCAATTTTCTAAAGAAGACTTCCCCCACTTTGGAGGGGTAAGGGACGTGTGCATAGACCCTGTATGCACCAGTCTCCCTCTCTCTCTGTTCCAGACTCTGGACAAGCAGTCGACCCAGACCATCCCTGCGGTACCAGCAGCTGGTCACCAACCTGCAGATCCTCCTGATACCTGCTCGCTTCTCACTCTCCCGGAAGACGCATGCTACGATCTCACCCTCCATGTCTGCCACCCAGACCTGCCCGGCTGCTTGTTCTCTCTCTGCGGTGATCTTCTCTGTTGAAGTGTCCTTGTTTTTGTCTTTGGATCCTACTTTACGTCTTGGCTGAGAGAAAGAATGAGATCATGTGACTATATGATTTGGCTAGTCGACTTGTCTTTTTACTACTTAAAAAAAAAAAAAAGTCACCAAAAACTTACTGCACTAACCTTTTTCGTCACTGGCGTCTTACCGCTGATTCGACCATAGGGGTTTTCCATTGTTTCATCTTGTGTCCCCCTATAGCTGCTACCCACGTAGTCCCACGATGGGCGGCTGCTCCCCAGAACCCCAGTCGACCGAGGCATGGTAATCTTGAGGAAGATAATCAGCAGGAAGACAGGAATAGCAAGAGCAAGGATAAAGGAGTGGACCAGGCAGCGCAAGATCGAGGAGAAAACAGCCAGGATGAAAAGACAGAGCGGACGCGTGAGGATGTGGAGGATGAGACGGTTTTCTGTGCCCTCGCATCCCTCCTGCAAAAGACAGTGACATGACGTTTATCATAAACTGGGAACATAAAGACAACTCGTCACCACAGGATGGAGTACAAACCTTGATGAGGGCTTTGACCACTTCAATGTCGTCCTCCTTCATCCTCCTCATCACCACCTGATCCAGGTCCAACCTCACCATGTTGAGGGCTTGTGTTCTGATAGTGGACCGGCTCCACCTTCACTTATTATATGCAGTTTGCCATCAAGTGCAACATGCAGTGACAGTTTTCAGCCTCCAAAAAAAATTCAAACAAACAAAAAAAAAACATTTTAAAAACACACCACCTAGATAGAAGAGTAACGTTTAAATTCAGGTCAAAAGAAAATACAATCAGTGTATGTGACGTAATGAACAGGCTGCGTGTGGGTGTGTGTGTGTGTGTGTGTGTGTTCTCTACACATGGCAAACTATGTTTTTGCAGTCAGTAAATAAAACGCACTACATTTACTTGTAAACCAGCAGTTATTTGGTTAACATTACACCCACGCTACTTCCAAACAAAGACAGATGGGGATTATGGAGGATTTGGAGAATTCACGGGTATTGATGGGTTACACTTATTTTGCTCTTGCATAATGCTACATTTGTCCGACTTTTATCTGCACGTATATTATATTACAGTAATAGTCAAAGGTATAAACGTGGAGCCCTAGTTTAAACCCGTATATGGTTATTCCGAGGTGCTGCATCTCTCTCCGAAAACACACTCCCTGCACCATGTAAAACCCCTTTACTTACCTCCTCCACCACGCAGCTCAAATTATACTCAAAGATGGAGAATACGTGCAATTTTGCGCTTGTGTTTGTTGTAAAATCCGCGTAGGTTTTCCTCCACGTTTGACTTGAATGATCAGACAGCTGTCGGTTATTGCGGAAAGCGCGTATTCAGAAAACCAACGTAGTTACCGTTGTGTCCCGTTGGCCGTTTCCACTGCGTGCAGCTGCGCAATTTACGTACGTCGAAACTTACGCAACGTAACAATTACGAGAATGCGAACACTGCTCAGCAAACAGCGTCCTTTGTATATTATGAAAATCTCTGCCACTACTCACATGGAAATAAAAAAAAAAGAATCTATACTGAAACCTTCATCATATGATCACGTCCGTACACATTATCCGAATAGTCTTTTTATAAACTAAGAATAAACGAAGAATTATTCTCATTCAGAAAACTTTTTTGCGCCCAGGAGCCAATTTAAGTATGTGAACAGCATGATTTTATATAAGATAGTCCTTTAATAGTCCCACTCGTGGAAATGTAAGAATATTCCTAATATTTGATATATACATCATTTGCCTTAGAAATCAAAACATAAATGCAAATGGTAAAATATTTAATATTCATGCACATTAAAAATACTGAAATTTAATACATGAATATATTGTGTATGGGCACGATAGTCATGAAACACAAAAATGCATTATCAGATTTATTAATAATTACCCATTTTTTCTATTAACATTTTGAAGAAAATGCTTGTGTACAACATTTATTCACAAAAAAACTTATTTACTTAAACTGCCAGCGACAGTATAATTTAAACTAATATATTAAGGGATATTCCAACATCTATGTACATCCTATTTATTAAATGTATAACATTTCTATATGTGGCACCATGGCATTACAACACAGTACTTGTCTAACTGCATGTTTTCTCCCTGTTCCAAGAGACCTCAAACTGACTAAAGTGCTAACACGCTGGGCACACAAATAATGAGGCATTCAGTGACAGTTTCTTTTTCTTCTCTCATTAACATGCACACACATTTCAGTACCTACTGAGAGTTAGGTCCATTTTCTAACGTGTCCTCTGTTTGTATTTCTGTAGTGTCTTCAGAGTGGTGTTCCTTCACAGTCTTTTCCTTCATCTCTCCATTTTCACAATGGGCATCACCACCGTGGGTCGTTTCCCCATCCTCTCGCTCTATTCTTCCTTCTCTTAAGCTACTGGTGCTGACCTCAATTATGACAATTTCCTCCCCTCCTTCAAGTCGAAAGATACCTTCCATAGTTCTTGCGTGCTCAGTAACACTACCGTTTGCCGCGTTGCAGCCATCCCCTTCTCCCCCCATCATTTCACCTTCACCTTCAATCAGGGCTATCATCTGCATACCCTCCTCGCCTTCGTGTTCCATCTTGCCCTCGCCCCCTAGTTCAAACACAACCTCCTGTCTATTGAGGGGTATTAAACCAGGGCCTGACGTACATGAAAGCTGCAGGCCGTTGTCTTGCCCTTGATTGAAAGGAGCATTAGACGTAGCGTCCTGCGCCTCGGTGTGGAAATGAAGCACATATGACTCCCTCTCACTGCTGTCCTCACCCGTCTGCTGCTCACCTTGCTTCTCTGCACCCCAGTTGTGCAGAAGTGACATCATCCTGCCCTTATCCGCCCCCTTATCACCTTCACCCTGCCCATCTGTTTTAAACTGCAGCACCAGTGACTTCCCCTCCCCGCCCACGCCTCCATCCACAGCGTCACCGGAAGTGTCCCCTTCAAACTGTAACACGTACGACTCCCCGCCCTCCCCGATGTTCACGCCCTCCTTGGCTGGTCCGTCATTATCGAAGCACCACACAAACTGCTTTCCCGTAACAGTTTTCTGTGTCCTCATTTCCCCTAAATTGGTGTGGGCTTTCAGTTCGAGGGCAGCTGAGATAGGAGTAGACACCGATACTGTGGCCTCCGTGGTGGCTGGTGTAACCATAGTTACAGCTGATGGCGGTCCTGAGGTAACCACGGCGGTAGATGATGAAGGAGTGGGCAAAGACGTGCAAGAGGTGGAGAGAGGACGAAGGGATACAGTGGCTCCAGATGACAGTGATGGCTGTGTGGTTGTGGGAGCAGCAGTAATCGTCGGTGTGACACTGGTTAAATTACAGTTGGTCACGGCTCCACCTGCAGTTTGACTGACAGTTTGAGCCGTTTCGGATTTCTGCAGAGCGGCTTTGGGTTTGCGTCCTCGTCTACCACGTGCTGTCCGTGTGCTTTTCCCTAATATGGGCTTGGTCAGTAGGGAGTTGGCCGGAAGCGTGTGTGGTGCGGTACTGACAGGTGTTTTTGCGTTGCTATGGTTGTTGGTGACTATGATCCTCATGTGTTGCTGCTGTTGTTGTTGTTGTTGTTGTTGTTGCTGTGACACAGCCTGAAACTGTGGTATTTGAGTCTGCGTTTGGTTGAGAACAGGCTGGAGTGCCTGGATAGTCTGAAGGACCGGGAGGGTTTGGGGCTCTGCGGCTGGTGGAGGGTTGTTTGACGTCGGGACGAGGATCAGGTTTGATTGGCTGCCGTTGTTGGACGGGCACTGAAGGAGGAAGAAGTTTTGAGGCTGGGACGGAGGTGGCGGTGGTGGAGGAGGAGGAGGAGGAGGGGTGGGCGCTGGGGAGGAGAGAGGAATGAGCTGCAACCCGCTGGCTGTCTGAATCATGAAGTAGTTCTGTGAGGTGTTGGGGGGGATATTCAGGGCTGGCTGGGACACAATCAGGCTGCCGCTGTTTCCTGAGGTTTCCAGGGTGATGGGGTTGAGCAGGGTGGTAGTGGTCGTCACTCCCCCGACACTCGCTTTCACCGCGACTCCTTCCTTGCTTCCACCGCCAGGGCACGGTAGAGGAACACTGTTGCCATGGGTTCGGATGTGTCTCTGCAAGTACGAGTGCATGACAAACTCTTTTGCGCAGTACGGGCACTTGAAGTCCTTACGGGATGAGTGTGTGCGGAGATGGAGCTGGAGGTTTGAAGAGTGTGTAAAGCTTTTATTGCAGTGTGTGCACTGAAAGGGTCTCTCGCCAGAATGAGTGCGTTCATGCTGTCCATGAAATAAGTGACGAGACATACATGGAAGGAGAGAGAAATGCAGAGAAAACAGTTTTTGAGTTAAATAGATCCTGAAAACAAAACATTTTTTAGTGAACGATGACGTTGTGTCTGTACACGCAGCACTCACCTGCTTGAGGTTTGACGTTTGGGAGAATGACTTTGAGCAGATGGAGCAAGTATGAGGCCGCAGTCCAGAATGCATCTGACTGTGTCTCCGCAGGCAGCTGGTGTTCTTGAAGGACTTGCCACACTCCTTACACACATACGGCCTCTCACCCGTGTGCTGCCGCAAGTGATACTGGTAGTGTGAGCTCCATTTGAAAGTGAGAGGACAATGAGGGCACTGGAATGCCCGCACTCCTGTATGTACCTGTGGAATATTGTAGTAAAAGGTCTGTCATACTGTAAGACGCCTAAAAAAATAAGAATTTGATTCCAGTGTGATTTGTGATATAAAGAAATTCAATGGTGTCATTAAAACACACTCACGTTCATTTCAAACTTTTAACTAAACTGCAGTTTTTATGATTAGGTGCATAATAGAGCAACTGGCTCCAAAATATTAATGATGTCTAAAAGTCAGAGCATCAAATTCAGTTTAGTCTGTGCAGATATTATTGGCTATGAATTATTCCCAGAGTATTTTCATTATTGCTTACACCATAAGTACTTTTAAGGAGCACTTCAGTCTCAAAAGCTTTAAAACGTACAAATTCCAAAGTTACTACAAGTCCATAACATATATTTATCATTCTCTGTTTACTTAGTTGCATGTTACATTTACTTGTATTATTTTGTACTTGTGTACATGGGAAATGTGAAGAGCCTGGCTGCCAGCGAGTTCTTGGTTTTTAAGAATCATAAATCATAAAATTCAGCACCCACATGGTAGACCTCTCATCTGGGAACTAAATTCGTGTCATTTTTTGTAGGAGGAGAGTGCGCCTTACCCTCTGGTGGATCGAGAGCAGAGAGGACCTCTTGAAACTCTTTCCACACTCAGTGCAGCGGTAGGGCCTTTCCCCAGTGTGATCTCTCATGTGGTACTTCAGCCCTGATGAACCTTTGAAGGCCTTTCCACATTCTGAACAGCGGTATGGTCTCTCTGTATTGGTGTAGAGGGCAACATTTGTGAAAACAATATGGTTTTAAAATGATTCCAAAAACAAAAAAAAAACAAAAATGCAGAAATACTGTTTTGCAGCATTCCTGATGTGGAGACGTCTCCTACCTCCACCATGTGTGCTCTTGCTGGCTCCTGTCTTTTTGGGGGGTTTGGTGGATTTGGCTGGCTGTTCTTCTTGCTCCTCGCTCACTGTGATGATATCTACGTGGATTTCTCTTTGGTCTTCCTGCTGCTTGTCGGCCTGGCTGGGAGAAGAGGGCAAAGGGAGAGACAGGGAAAGGGACGGAGGGCACACTATCTCGGCTTCGGCCTCAGCCAGGAGGCGCTGCTCGGGGGTGTGGGAGTGCTGATGGGTGAGGAGCGAGGAGAGGAGGGGGAAGGACCGGTCGCAAGCAGAGCAACTGAACTGGGAACGAGACTGGGACGAGAGCGAGTGCATCTAGAAAACACAAACGACAACGGTTACTCGATCAAATCTCTTGCTATTATTTATAAAGGGGCATAAATGTATAAATGTGTCGAGCTGATCAAGAAATTTGTGAAACTCATACTAGTGACACATGTCTGTTGAGGCCTCCACTGGTCTTGAAGCTCTTATTGCAGTAGCCACATGACAGCCCTGCCCATGTGGTTCTGGCCTCTGGCTGAACGGTCTCCGAGCTCTGAGTCACCTCGGTGAAACTCTGCAGAAGGTCAAACTGGGCCTGGGTGGTGCCCACATTCTTGCGAGCAAACCAAAGGAAGAATACATATCAAAAACATGCATTTCCTGCAGAAATGTAAGCAGATGATGGCTTGTGTATTTTGTTGGTGCGCTCTTTCCACTAAGGTCTCACAAGTAATTAAATTTGCACATGAAAATGCACAGATGCTCTTCATGGGTGTACTTCACACCTTTATCAAAACGGTAATCAAACACACAATACTGCCAACGACCAAAACAACACCATCTAAATACTATATACTGAATGTCTGTGTCTTTTCATCCTGTTTGTCCCAGTGACCCTATAAGTTAGTAGTTTCAACTTATTTGGTGCAAACAAGTGACTTTAAACGGATTCTCTAAATTCTGCTCAGAATATATTTTAAAAAATAAATTGCTAGCCTCATAACTCTGTGTTTTATTTATATATTTTACTATTTTGCTTTACCTAATTCAGGGGCGGGTGCAGCTCAGGAGGTAGAGAAGGTCATTCAATAACTGATGGGTTGGTGGTTGGAATCCTATTCTGTCCAAGAAATGTGCCGTTGTGTCCTTAGGCAAGGCACTTCACCCACCGTGCCTCCAGTGTCAGTCAGTTTCACTGGTGTACGAATGTTTGGTGGTGGTAAAGGGCGCTGTTTGACGTATATTGGCAGCCATGTCTCCATCACCCTGTCCCAGGGCATTTGTGGCTACAAATGTACCACCCTTTCATCATTTACCTGTATCTAGTACATGAGAATGTTATGATGCTGTAGATAAATTTCAACTTCTCTGCTGTTTTGCATAAACTTTTCATATACCCTCAGCCGTAACATCCTAACCTCCCGTCCTCACCCTGTCACCAAGTGTTTTCTCCTGGAGGATTCTGTTGCGTTTCTGTAAATTAGTTTGAGAGCCTGGTCAGCTCTATATGATCAGCTCTATATGTAAAGTGCCATGAGATACATTTTGTTGGGATTTGGCAATGTATAAATGAATTTGATTTGAACATGTGGTGTTTGATATCAACTGTTTTATATTTACTCAGAATTAGATTGGATTACTTTGTGATCAGATTTGGTTGTTTTTCCTGAATGGCATATGTTCATACCTCTTTTTGTCATGCAATATGTTTGGATGTTGATGTGGGTCACACTGATTTATATAATACTGTTTCAGTTTGACCTGTTCCTGTGTAGTATTATACAAAACTGAGTATGTGACACATAGAAATCCACTGAAAATTGTGGACAGCTGAATCTTAATAAGTCGTGTGGCCTTTGAGGAGTGACTAATTGCTTCATTAGTTCTTCCAGGAAGTCACCCAAGTTCCCCAGGGTGGGAGTCTTTGTTGCAACTTACTGTGCTGCCGCTGTCTGCTCCTTCTGTCAGCTCAAGGAGCACCTCTGCTGTGTTGCCATTTTCAGGCACAGTGGTCGTCTCCACAACCTCTTCAAAATCAGCCAACAGATGACCAGCTCCCACCAACCCGTCCCCAACCTCCATTCCTGTTCCTGGCGCAGCTTGCACACTGGCCCCATGTTCCCCTGGAGCCATATGGATGGACTGGTGCTCCTCTAAATCAGTTCGAGTGGCAAAAGTGTGGTTGCAGCTGCCGCAGCTGTACAGGAGCACGCTGGCGCCAGTGTCTGTGCTCAGATGAACTTCTGTCCCGATGGCCCTGGATGCACAGACATCCTCTCCAGAAGGCGTGAGCGTGAGCTGGGGGAGAAGGCTCGGATTCTGGCTGGTGGAGGTGGCTGACAAGAACACCTCCTCCATCCCCACGCCATCAGTCCCTTCCTGGCTCACAAATCCCACCATGTCCGTCAACATGGACGACGTCACTTCCTCCGTACCGACAACCACCTCCACTATCTCGTTGCTTTTCCTTCCATCCTCAACCCTCTTGCCCTCCTTCCCTGCCGCATTGAGAGTGGAATGAGAGTTCTTATGCAGGGCCAGGTTCGATGAATGTGTAAAGCTGCGTCCGCACTCGGTGCAGACGTAGGGCCTCTCGCCTGTGTGTATCCTCATGTGCTGCCTCAGGTTGGTGGACTGAGTGAAGGATTTGTTGCACACTGAGCAGGTGTAAGGCTTGAGACCGAGATGGACATTCTTATGTCGCCGAAGACTGCTGGAGTTCTTAAAAGCCTTAGGGCAAGTATCACAGGGGTAGGGACACTCTCCAGTGTGTTGGCGCAGGTGATACTGGTAATGAGAACTCCACTTAAAGGTTAGGGGGCAATAGGGGCACAAGAAAGTACGCACTCCAGTATGGACACTCTGATGGACCTGAGGTAAAGACAGAGAAGTAAATATTGTCCATTTCTAAACATCCCCTTTAACTAAGAAATGTATTGTTTATAATTATTTTGTCTGGCATCTCACCTGAAGCAGAGACGAGCGTTTAAAAGCTTTGCCGCAGTCTTGACATTTATATGGCTTCTCACCTGAGTGAGACCTGCAAAACAAATTAAACCATTTAGCATATCTGTTTATGGGACATATACACATTAATAAATAGTCATTTAAGACAGTTATATGCAATTTAAGTTTTCAGAGCATTGTCTCATACGAACGTGCAGAAGATTTTATGTTCATTTTTTTCAGCAGGTTGCAATTTAAGCAGTAAATATAATTTTTTGTACCCATCTTTTAGAAGTAATTTTTTAAACTGTGGTTTACATTTCTTAGTCATTCATATAAGTTTATAAAGTAATGTTAATTTTGTTATCCAACGCATTTTTAAGATCTGTGAAAACTTTAAGGCCAAAAATTAAAATTGCTGGATCTGAACCTGTGGAAGCCCTGAATGTAACAAGTTATATAATATTGTCTTGTGTTATGCCTTAAACTTATTGATGTCTGAGTCAGCAGTGATGCTGGCTACGTTAAGTCTTCATGATGCTGTGTTAAACGACTTCCTTCTCTTCAATGGACACTGCTCTGTCATCAGCATATATAGTACACTGTTGTAACAGAGTAATATTACAGTAGTTGTAAAGAGCTACTATACTGCTCAAAAAAGAGTTCACACTTTTATTATGGGTACCGTTGGTGGTAGAGCAGAGCAGAGGACCCCTTGAAGGCCTTCGGGCAGAGGTTGCAGCGGTAGGGTCTCTCATTGTTGTGGCTTCGCTGATGATGTGTCAGCCTGGATGACCACCTGAAGCTCTTCCCGCAGTCCATACACTGGAACGGGTGGTCTGACTGTTCAGGTTGCTGCTGGGCTGGGTCTGACACCGAGGACGTCACCATGTCCAGAACCACCTCCCCTCCACTCTCTACCACTCCCTTGTCCCCTTCCACCAGCTCCCCCCTGTCTCGGTCGTCGTCACCATCCTCCCCTGAGCCCAGAAGAGATGGAAAAGGAGACAGGGAGGCAGTGGATTGAGATGGTAAGAGTTCTGCTTGGACCACCAGGGCCACTGAGTTAGCCATGAGCTGAGGAAAGTGGGGGTAGATGAGGGTGTTCCTTGGAAGCAGGCGTGGATCAGATTTGGTGACTTATCATGGCTTCTCTTTCACTTTTCCTTCATTCATCATTCCTTCCTTCGACTTTGATCAATCAAATTCTGTTGGCCACTGGAAACACCATCCGTAAGAGTCTCAGGAAACATCTGACACGAGATTGATATAAATATAGTATTATTATCTATCTATCTATCTATCTATGTATCCATCCATCTATCTATCTAAGCTACTCCTGCCTCTATCTATCTATCTATCTATCTATCTATCTATCTATCTATCTATGCTACTCCTGCCTCTATCTAACTTTGTTACTCCTGCCAAGAACGCCCCTTTAAATTCCTCCCTCCCCACTATTTGCTCAGATCGTCCCCCCCACCCTGATGTCTTTCCCCTAGCTGTCATTCCGTTTCTGGCCGTCCCCGCAGTGCGGCTTAGTAGCAATGCACACGCGGAGACTAAATATAAGTTACCCATTAGGCCACTTCATGAGTGCATCCTAAGTTAACCGGGCAGCATACACAAGTATTACCAGTTTTACAGTCAAAACAAATCAGTTGCTGGCCTACATTTAAAGCTAATCTAGTCCCCATCCATGCAGAAAAGGTTTGATAAATCGTTCGATGTGGATGTGCAGGGATACTATTAAAAGCAGTACTCACCGCGCATCTTTAACTCATCTTAAAAGCAATATTGAGCCCAATATGTAGAAAGGGGACCTGGGTACCGCAGTGCTAATCCACACAACCTTAACAATAAACACAGCGCAAACTAACACAGCAGTTCTCCACCCGATGCCGCCTTCTAAGAACAGCGATGCCGATTGGCTGTTTGCTACAGTTCACGAGCGACTGCGATTGGTCGAAAAGACACGTCGAAAGATTGACGTTTTTAAATCCTTCGAAATATTTCAACCACCAAATTTTGATGGAGTGCGTTTGATCCCGAGTAGCCCACTCTGAAAACATTATCTTATCGTAAAGCTTTCTCCCTTTTCCGACTTAATTATGACGCACTGATTCATGGGTAATGTAGTGTCACAAACTAATACACGAGCTCCTCAAATCTATTGTGCACATTCATTTATTTCAACAAGGCACATAGTTCACATTGAGGCCAATCAGTGTGTGGAAGAGTCATCTTGGTGTTACAACAATAATTTAAACATGATGGTATAATTATAGTAAATAAGAATAAAAACTGTATAAAAGTACAAAAAGATAGGAGACTCGCTCCGCTGTAGCACAAAATAAATAGTTCCACCAAAGTAGTTAAATAAATAGTCAATACTGTAACAAATACTAGGATAGGAATGGACAATTATAGTGATAAAATTAGCAAAGTAATCTACAATATACTGTAGAAAACAACATAATACACATAAGCACTGTATACAATTTACAACAATTTACATTCCATTTATGTACACCTGTACAGAACATAGTGTCACAATACATAGTATTTTAAGGCTTTGGGTGTTTATCTAAATAATAATTTAAAAAACTAAACATTTTCTATCCCAAAGCACAGGTTGAAAATCAGCCATCTCACATATCCAAGAGGCTAATCCTAACAGGTTTGTGCAAAGAATCTAATCAGGTCCATCAGTGCTCAACAACAGGGCACATTCATACAACTTTACCACAATGTCTTAATATGCCTCTTCATGCACAATGTGAGAAACAGGCTGCGAAAATAGAAACTCTGTCCGTGGTACAAAAGAAAGTATTCTCTTTTCTCCAGATACCATCCAGATGTTTACAGAAATATACAATTTATATATAGGCAATCAAATATTTTTTAAAAAACATGTGGCACATTTAATATTAACATTCTTAGAAGATTTTATTAGGATCCTCTATGATGTTTAAGGGCACTGTCAGTAAAAGATAGTGAAAACATTGTCTGTCTTACATGTATGCTACATCTATTGGAAGAATTATTGACTGAAGAACTATAAAAGAAGATTAAGTTTTAAAAAAAAAACCTTATCAGAGCTATTGGCTTAAGAAGTGCTACTGTGTTTATGTTTTTGTTTTTTTTGTTTTGTTTTTGAAGATCAGTGAGACACATGTCAAAAAGAAGGATAACAAAGGTACAGGCAACTAAATTCACGTTAATACAGAAATAAAGAAGAGAGTGACACATTACAACGTCAAATAAATAAAATTAAATAAATTAGATAAAAACAGTCAATAAATAAATAAATACATAAATAACATGGCCGTGAACAAGGCCCTCAGGAACGTGTTTAGGGAAATCATGACATGTTCGTTTCGTAATGGAACCGGCAGTTTTTGTGAATGTGAATATGAAATCTTGGTTGAAACTGGCTGCAGTGTAACGCTTCCCCCGTTGGCTTTGGTGGAAAGACACGATCTTCGACACACATGCCACTGGTTGACATTTTGGCCTCTTTTTGGGACGCTCCTGTCTCAGTTCACACTAACGTGGCTCTGACTGCCCTTTGGCAGAGCGACACGTCATGCCTTCTCACTTTCTGTGCAGCCTTGCAGTTTCTGAATCAGGATTGTACTACGGAAACTTTGGGCTTGAGGCTGATGAATGCTCTGTATGCCCAGTCACAGAAAAGCTTGAAGTGTTGGAGGAGCTCGTGGGTCGACTGAAGAACATCAAACTGATAGGGGAGGTGAGGAGGGAGGGATGGGGTCGCTGGAGTCAACCTGGGTGCTTCAACTCTCAACATCTGTCAAATAAACAAAGACAAACAGATTAGAAAACTCTTGAAACCCACATTGGTTCAGCTCTTTATACCCTAGCAGGACTTGTAGGACTTAGGAGGTCAGAGGTCAATATCCTGTATGTCTCCCTCTGTGACTCGTGCAGTTCACTTATTTATGTCTTTTTTATTTTTATTTTTTTTTGGGTCTGTTGTCTGTGATCCTGCCGTTGTGGGTTGTGAATATCATCTTGCAGTGTATGAATGTAACTCTAATATTCTCTAATGAAAAATCTAAATTAAAGTATTTTTAAAAAAGAAAACACTTAAACCCACATTGGTTCAGCTCTATATACCCGAGCAGGACTTGTAGGACTTAGGAGGTGTGAGGTCAACATATCTCTGTGACTCGTGCAGTTCACTTACTCATGAGGTTTTGTGTGTGTGTGTGTGTGTGTGTGTGTGTTGGCTGTTGTCTCTGATCCTGTCGTTGTGGATTGTCTATGTTGTCTTGCAGTGCATGAATGGAACTCTAATATTGTCTAATGAAATATCAAAATAAAATATTTACAACAAAAAAAGAAAACTCTTCAATTCATTCATTCATTCATCTTCCAAAACCGCTTAATCCTTTGCAGGGTGGCGGGGTTCATTCGATTACAGGAGGTATTTTAATGTGATGGTAAACGTCTAAGAGAGGGACTGAATCTGCTCGTTACCTGACGGTGCAGCAGATTAATGAGAGTTTTCATTTCTCTGATCATCTCCACCAGCTTGGGCAGGGCAGGGTGGTGGTGCTTCTTGGAGACCTTATTCAGCCACTCAAAGTGGTGCTCATACAGCTTCAGGTCAGCATGCAGCTGAGAGAGTGTGGACTTGAGCTGGAAACAAAACAGACAGACTTTAGAGACTTCGCACGGGTGTGGCAAGATGTAACTGTGGATAGAAACATAGAAACGAGCCAGCCCCCCCCCCTCCCGACAACAAGCATGCACGTACACACACAGATACACTATCGGAGCATTACCTCAAGATTGTTGAGGTCATTGGCTGATCTGTTGCTCATTTCTGGCAAGGAGCTGAACCTGTGGGGCTCCACGTCTGAGTCAAACGCGTGCTCCCTCTGAAAGAGAAAACAAGACACAGAGCGGCCTCCGTTAGTAATTTGCATCAGCGCAATTGTACTCATCCTGAGACAAGTCACGGCAACATGAGGAAAGTATTAGTCTCGCACTTCGATTGGATGAGTGTTTTTGCTGTGCTTTAGAGACCAGTAGCTCTCACCGAGGGGAGTGTGGTCCGTTGGGTCAATGTGAGTTCACCCAACATTCAGCCTCCCTCCCCAAATGTCAACAATAAGAGCAAATGACCTGAACCCACAGGATGTTTTCAACGGGAGAGAGAGAGAGAGAGGATAACAACATAAGCGGTGACTAAGAAAGCTCCAAGTGGGACAGACAACACAGGGCTGTAGGGAAACTCCAGGGTCACAGCTATAAAAAGATGGAATGACGCAGTGCTGCTGCCCAGCTAAAGAGAGTTGTGCTGTAAACTTTGTTAAAAAAAAAAAAAGCCAAAAAAGCAGCTTGCAGTACTGATTGTGACCAGCAGAGGGTGATAAATCACCTGCAGGAAGCTTTATGGAATTCTACTCAACAAAGGCATCTGCACTCACCAGCACTTCACTTTAGTGTTACAGATGTAGGCCTGATTCAGTAATGAATGAGGATGAATGGAGATGACTGATGTGTCATGCGTCATTTCCAATCAGTACAGGAACATAACAACATCGTGATGAATAGTGCTGAGAAATGTTTTGTGTAAACAGGCTGCGTGCGCTTAATGCTTCCTTAAACTGTTATTCTGTTTTTTTGTTTTTTTTTTCTTCTTCTTGCGGTGCCGTTGTTATGCTTCCAGTTGTTTGTGTTTATGTTTTAAGACATGAATGTGCTGCATTGTCTGTTATGTCTCTCCATCAGCCATTCGTAAGAACTCACTTATGTTTTGTGGTCCAATGTTTTGTCTCTTTGTTTTCCTCTTCCCTCTCTCCTTCACTCTCTCTCTCTCTCGTACCAGGTGCACAAGCACATGCAGTTTAACGTGCACATGTGCATGCATGCATTCACACACACTACCGGCTTGTCATCTATTTGGCCCTCTCATCTCTTCATCTCTTGTGGTTTGTCCTCCATTTTTCTCAGCCTTTAATTCTGCCTCTTATCCTCCTTTTCTTGCTCTCTCCATCGTAGATCATGACCTCACCCGACACAACTTAGCATCAGGATTTTTTTTTCTTCCTGAATGCAAATACTGGAATGTGATAAATCTTTTTGATTTTTATCAAGTCACTTTGCTGTGGCGACCAAAAAGCAAAACACTAAACACCGCACCTACATAACCATGACTATTTACAGAACCCTCAATGCACACGCGGCCACAAAAATGCATCCACACAAATGCATGCGCACATATATTTCTACCCATACAGTATGCACACACACACACACACACACAGTCACACACATATACACTTCGGAAAACTTATATAGACCTGTGTGTTTATATACACACATTTCTCTCCTTTTAAAGCTTCAGTTTCATTGCTTTTTGCAGGGACTTTCCATGGATTCCCATTCTATTTATCTTTCCTAACTTTGTCCTCTCTTTGGTGGAGTTCCACATAATAAGGAAAAAAAAATTAAAATAAATCTTCCATGTTACTGAACACTGTTTAATACTGTCCCCAACACCCCTTGATAATACAGGGTTTTCACATCTGGAAGCCAGGTTAGACTATTGCTACTGTGAAGACCTGCAAAGTCAAAGCAGTCAACACAGAACACACTCTCCCTTTGAGAACACTATCTACTGGACAAAACTAGAGAGAGTATGTGATTATTTTAGATTTTATCTACGGAACAAAAGACTTTCAAGATTTGCATAATGCAAAAATAGAATCGACATCAGTCATGTGTAACCAAAGATCTAGAGATACGGCCCTGCTTTCTTTTCACCTGTTAAAACACTTTGTTACACTGATACACGATCGCCAGCTTGGCAAAGTTCTCAAATCTGATTTTCCTACACACTTGGCCATCAGCAAAATAGGATGTGAGTTCAGAATAGTTGGTACACCATGCAAAACATTCACAGAGATTCTTAAGAGAAGAGAAAAAAAAAGAAAAACCGCTCCATTTCAATCCATTTTCCTACAGACTGGCCGCAGAACATAAACATGTTTCTATGTAAACAAGCACATGATATACTTAGCTGTCATTTCACAGCTGGTAGTATATGTCTGACACTTCAGCCTTGGATGCACTGCTGTGTTTCTCTATAATGATCTTGTCTGGAAATATCAAACAATCTCCCGTCTCACATTAAAGCCCTTACATCGCCAGAAAAAGGAGCCTTCTTAACTCTATGAGAACATAATAATAATATTAATAATAAATGGATTATATTTGCCAATCAATGTTTAATTCCTCCCTTTACTCAACCTCGCCTTGTCACCAGACTTACTAGTATCACTGTCAGTCAGGTGACCAGGCACATCAGGAGGCTGCTGAGTCAGAACCCCTCCCACCCCCAAACCCCTTCACCCCCCGCCCCCACCCTCCCAATGAATCCCATGTGGATTAAAAGTGAGATCACTCAGTGAAATCTCCCCCTAAGGCTGATCTGTATGGACCTCAGCCAGTCAGTCATCAATGAAAGCAGCTTAAGGCAGTCTGAAGTTCTGAGCAAACAAATGTAGTCGTGCTCGACAGTGTGTCGTCAACATTGCATGATGCAACGTCAGCGATGGTTGTAGTATGACGTCACCCAGACTGAGAGGTAACATTACAACCCAATTAGAGCTATTACAACAGCCTCCGGTGCAATGACCCGCATCCTCTTCTATACCCCTCACCTCATCTTTCATCATAACACGTGGGGTGGTTTACTCATTAGCCTCCTTCCCAATCAATATCTGTCTGAGACTGCTAAAGGGCATGACAGCATCGTTTGCTTACCAGCAGTTCTTGGGTGAGCTTCATTAGATTTTTGGTCTGATTGGACAGTCTATCCATGTCAGTGGGCCTCCGGTGAGGTACTGGAGAGGCAGACGTGAAAACAGGCAGCTGGGCCAATAGCAGCGAGAACAGGAGCGATGAGGAAGAGTCCAGAAGCACTGTAGGGGTGAAACAAAACGGAAGCAATTAGTGGAGAGGCGCTGTCATCTCGCCATAATGATAATGACCTCAGGCCATGGCTGTCAGCTCCAGGGGAAGATATTGCACCATAATATAAACAATAGTTCCAGACTTGGCAGAGGCGTCCCGAGGAGCTTCAGTGTCAGAGTCATGTTTTCACAAGCTGAATGCAAATCATTAAATCATTAAATACCTGGCTTTGACACTGAATATCACCATCATGCCTTTACCATAAGCAACTCAATGAATGCAGCTGATTGTCACACCTGCAACTGGATAGGTACGTGAGCTGGTGGTATAAATTATATAGACCAAGCCAAGTCAACTCTCGAACAGTAAGCTTATTCATTCTTTTCCTTTCAAGTTCAAATACAAGGTAGACTAAGTATTAAAAGGGAACCACAGTGGTGTTGAAATGATGAATGCTTGATAATTACAGGTGAACCACAAGAATCACAGCCAAAATAACACTGCAGGAGCATCTGAGCTCCCTGTCCCCTATCTTAACTTTGAGACAGTTCACTCCTCGTCATTTAAAATACAGCAAAATAGATGAAAATAGAGCTATTCAGCATGTGTGTTATTTTTAGGTATAGCCTAAATCTGTTCAGCAGTATGTACAGGAAGTATAAGTGTAATTAATTCACAGTCGGTAACGTATCATATCACTGAAACGTGTTAAAATTATTTAAAAAAAATAATATTAGGAATAAATATAAGTTGCAAAAACAAACGATGAAAAATAACTTAAGTAAGACACTCATAGAATCACTTACATTTCATAATGACTCGGATCCGAGAGACAGGTAACAACAACAACAAAAAAAAAACAAAAACAAAAAAACAGCAAACAAAGGTAGATAAATAAATAAATTAATAAATAAATTGAACTCCGGAAAGTGTCACGTGCTCCGGTTTCTCCTTCGCGGCGCAGTTCAGTCAGTGTGAGGAGGAAAGTTGTCAGGAGGACGAGGGAGAATGAATGAGAGTGAGCAGAGTGATGAGTGAAGGGCTCAGAGAGCGGAGGAGAAGAGAGGGGTTGGGGGGGGGAATCAATATCCTCAAACTTTGCTGCTGGAAGTAAAGTTTGAGATGAGTCCCTGTCGTCTTTGTAAAGTGTGGAGAAAACTGAAGGTCGAGAGACACTTAGACAGACCGGTGAGAGGCAAACAGCAGTGCAGAGAGAGAAAGAGAGAGAGAGAGGGAGAGAGAGAGGGATGCGAGTGTGGTAAGTCCAATTTTTTGCGCGCAGTGAAGTGTTTAGGCTTGTTTAAAACTTCCTTTATAAAGACGTCGGGCCTATGACACATCGGCAGTGACTCACTTCATTCATAAAAACACACACACACAGACACGCTCCCTCTCCCTCTCTCTCTCTCTCTCTCTCTCTCTCGCTCTCCCTCTCTCTCCCGCCCTCCCTCTC
>JAPTHA010000009.1:24419716-24431948 GCA_029814585.1 Gymnapogon annona
ACACACACACACACACACACACACACACACACACACACACACACACACACACACACACACACACACACTTTTAGAAGACTAGGAAGCACCTACCACTATGTTTCAATCATTTTCCATGTTGCTTTTATTTATGTTTAATTCAGTAAATTTATCCAATGGTCCAAGCAAGTATGTCCATTTCTGTATCACTATCATATTATTGTATGTGTAATATGTGTGTTTTAATGGGTTCATAATGATGTTTGGTGTTTTTGTATTATAGTCTGTACACTTTAGCTCTCTATTTGTTTAAATCACTTTTTATTCCTTAGTAGAATGGTGATATAACTAGTACAAAGTTAGATGAGTTATTTATTTTTTGTTTATTTTAACGAGAAAGCCATTGTAGGCAAATTATTCCTTTAAGAATTTGACAATGAAAGTACGGAAGGGGCAGGAGTAGATAAGCCAAGGCTTCTTTCTGTCTCTTCTCAAACTCTGTGTTGTGAGTCGAAACATATGTACATTATTGTTAAATTATATTATATACTATAATTAAATACACAGAAATAAGGTTATATATATGTATATATATATATACACATATACATAAATTTTGTTACTTTTTCTGTGATTAATGACAGTGCTTATCCAATGTATTTATTTTTTTATTAATTGAAAGTTTGAGAAATAAATAATCAAACAAACAAACCACGAAATGCGTCATCAATGTGCACTGAGGAGAGCGGATGTAAGTCCAGTAACTGCCTGTATTGTTATATACACAGTAGATCTACATTTAGACTGGTGTATATATCTACTATATAATCTGCTATATACACACACACAGGCAGACGTACCTCACATGTGCACTATGCAAATATACACTCCTCTTCCAAGTCGCTCTGTCTGTGCCATGGTTGACCCTATAATTTCTGCTGCCCCAGCCTTTTCCACTGGTTTGGTTTCACTGTCAGTAAGGGCAGAGTTTCTTCTTTCATGTCTCTGCTATTCCCCCCCTTTTTTCTATTTTTTTCTTCTTTTAATTGTTAGTTATTTAATTAGGTTGAAATTACTGCGCCAGCAACAAAGGTCCCAGGTCGGCATGAAACCAAAGTGAAGGAGCATGGGCCAAACCAGGCAGTAGGATGTTTTCTGGAGCAGTCCTGTGTAATTCTGGACCAGGAAGTCAGACTGCAGGACTCCAGATTTTCAAGAGCTGCTTCTTTTCCATTTTTATAAGGAATGGCCTTATATGGACTATACATGTGATGGTTTTCTTATTTTTGTGATGGGTGATTTACTTATGAAAAAGCTTTAACAGTAGAAACCCCCCTATAGAGTGAAAACAGGTTCAAATGCATGCATTAAACACACTAAAGGCCGACAACAGAACAGATCTGTAGGATTGCTGCACTTATAGTGGGACCATATGCACTTATAGCAGGACTATATGCACTTACTGTATACTAGGACTATATGCAGTGATAGTAGGACTATATGCATGTAAAGTAGGACTATATGCACTGATAGTAGGACTATATGGATTTAAAGTATGACTATATGCACTGATAGTCGGACTGCATGCATTTAAAGTAGGACTATATGCACTGGCAGTAGGAGTGTATGCATTTAAAGAAGGACTATATGCACTGATAGTAGGCCTATATGCATTTAAAGTAGGACTATATGCACTGATAGTAGAACTATATGCACTGATAGTAGGCCTATATGCATTTAAAGTAGGACTATATGCATTGATAGTAGAACTATATGCATTTAAAGTAGGACTATATGCACTGATAGTAGGACTATATGGATTTATAGTATGGCTATATGCACTGATAGACGGACTGCATGCATTTAAAGTAGAACTATATTCATTTAAAGTAGGACTATATGCACTGGTAGTAGGAGTGTATGCATTTAAAGTAGGACTATATGCACTGATAGTAGAACTATGCAATTATAGTAGGACTATAGGCACTGATAGAACTATATGCAATTATAGTAGGACTGACTATAAGCACTTATAGTAGGACTGACTATATACAATTATAGCAGGACGTATAGTAGCACTTGTACTTTGGAATAAGAGTTCTGCTCTGAAGTCATTTGATGTCATTTTAATATTTGCTTTTGTTGTGCTACACTTTTACTTTGCATTGCAGTGATTTCTACCTCACATATGCAACATATGACTTACAGTCCCGTTTGACCAGTTCATGTGCCTAAATTCTGTTAAAAAATATACAAATACAGCTGGAACATACCATTAAACATCATGAAATCTGTATAAAGATAAAATATACTTTTATTGCCCCCGTGGGGAAACTTTCCCTGGACTCTGTCGTGCTGCAGTTTACAGGACTGAATAAAGAAGAACCAACAGAATAAAGAAGTATCAGATAAATAGATTTTCATGAAATATATACATATATTCATGAACAAGTTGGTGATAGCACAGATGCATATTGCACATAGATATTACTGCAGTTTAGCTAATTACACATTTTTATTTTATAAAGGTGTAAAGATGTGAAGAGAAAAAAAATGGTAAAATCCTGTATAGAAGTATCCATTGTGGGGATTATTTGATTTCAGTGTGTGAATATGAGGGTTTTCTTTCCTGCCTCTGTTTGTGATGGATGTGCAGCTCGTCTGCGGCCACTAGAGGAGGCTTCACTTCACAGTGTGTCTTTATTTCTAGTGATTTAACACGGGGGCAAAGTGGGATGAACAGTAACCAGAGAAACGCCAAAACCAGATTTACAGTATGTTGAATTTACACTGATTTATGAAAAACCGAGCAGCTGCTGTCCCTGCACTAATGACACAGATAAATCTGTCGCTGCGCGTCTGTGTCGACTGTGTGTTCCTGCATCGGCGAGACGACACAGACTCTTTACGCAAATAGGTTTTTGTACAAACACGACAAATAAAAAGGTTTCTGGTTTGTTTTTTTTCCCCCAAACGGTTTAAAATAGCTCAGATTACGCAGGCTTCTGGTAAACAATATTTATGCGATGTGTAAAAGCAGATAGTGGAGTCCCCGGGGTGGTATGCCATCAGATAAACCTATACCAGGGGAACAAATTAGTCCAATGACATGAGAGCTGCAGTTTCATCATTTTTCATCCTCGTATCTCTCCACTGATAAAAAAAAAAAAAAAGTTCAAAACCGATTTAAGAGAAGGGTGCACAGTTTGGATTAAGATGGATAGATTTCTGTGGTTTTTATTACGGATGTTGACATCTTTATGCACCCCGGTGTACAGAACTCGATCAAAACTTCACATACGAGCGTGACTTTTACAAAGAATTTTAGTGTTGAAGGTCCGTAGACATAAATATGATCCTCACATACATACATTGCTTTAACTATTATATAATACAGCATCTTAACTGGTGTGGGTTAAAGTAAAGCCACTGAAGATTAAAAAAACAAACCAGTATCAGTGACTTTACAACAGATGCACAACATTATATAAAAAAATTTTTTAAATTCAACCCTCAGTGCGAGGAAAAGCATCTATTGATCTACAATGTTAAACCACTAATCCTATCAATACGTTGAAATAATTGAGTAACGATGGGGCTTTCTCTTCACCATATCATATTTAGACCATTCTATCATGTGCCCAGTCCATGTAACTTGAGAATGAGTGTGATACACTGGATAAAAAAAAAGAAAAAAAAAGTGGCGTTTCGTACTTGGTGTTCCTGATGGAATCATTTACATCCCATGGAGAGCACGTCACCATAGATCATGTGTGTTCGATATATTGGACCAGTATAGGCTGTTGCTGTAAAGGGATGGGTGGTCATTCGTAGGGAACCCACTCTCACACAAACACACACCAAACTGTGGAATGTGACACCTCCATCCTACATCACTTCGTACCGACCTCACAGTGCCGCACAGGCCACCCAACAGACACCACCATGAAAACCTCCATCTTCACCCCTCTCCTTCCTCTCCAGTGGCTTAAAACCAGAACTGAGCTGAACTAAACCGAGCGCCTTAATCTGCAGATCTGTAGACTCGACTCAAGCGCGACACCTTCCAATGTGACACTTATAGAAAACACCACATCACGTCAATCCATAACTCCTCATTTTAAAGCAGTTTTTCTGGAAAAAAATGATGAGACCGCTGCATAATGATCCGTTTCTCTGATTTGTCTACTTATAGGTGTGTTTGAGTAAAATGAACGTTTTTGTTCCGTTCTGTAAACTACTGACCACATTTCTCCCAATTTAAAGAAGAAAATACAATCAATTAGTGCATTTATGTGGTCAAAATAACAAAAAAAAGATGTATCGTTTTCAGACCTCAAATAATACGAAGAAAACGAAGATTGTATTCATTTTAAAATAAATTAGTTCAACAGATGCTGGAATGGAATGAACTGTCACACGTGTAGATGCTGTTTTCAAGCAAAAAAATGCAGTGGTCCCTTCATTTTTTCCCAGCTGTGTGGGAAAAAATGAATATATATATATATATGTATATATATATATATAGACACACACACACACACTGACACACTTATATATATATATGTGAAATATGACATAAATAAAGAAATGTTCAAGACTATACTGCAGATCACCTTAAACTACGCACAATAAACTGGCTGAATATGACAGCATTAATTTATGTCCAAATGTTACTTACAGCCAAGTGTCGGACGTTGGCGACTCATACAGAACTGGGTGAAGGAGTCCTCACACTCCCCCATCTTCCTCACACAGTCTCACGAGCACACATCACATCACCATCCCAACGCACATGGCCTGAGCCTCGGCCCCTTTCACCCCTCTCAGTGGGCGGTGCTCCAACTGAGCCATTTCCTTTCTCAGACATAGCGGTGCTGCTGCACTTTTTCTTTTTTTTTTCTAGTCTCAAGTACTGAGACTGAACATCCCATCGCACAAACATACACGGACATCCTCCTGACCTCCACAACCTCCATCCCCGCATCGCTATGGAAAGAGCTTAGAGTAGGATGTTGAATGTGTTCCGATCTGATGACCTCTGGGGTTTCGATCTGGTTTGTGGGATTAATTTGTGCATTTTACCAATATTATGTATGTTACACAATGCTTTGTGCATTCGTAGATACACTGTGAACTGAAATATACATGTAAATGTATGAACGATAAGATGAGGCATGATATTGTTTTATTTTTAGCAAAGTTTTCAACCCGCTCATGTAATTCCCTTGGTGTTTAAACTTAAATATGTTAATGATTTAAGAGCGGAATATGGATTTGTCTTCATTTATGGGCTATTACTATATATATATATATATATATATATATATATATACACATACATACAGAGAGAGAGAGAGATACAGAGAGAGAGAATAGTTTAAAATTATTCTATATTATATGTATATAATAATAATTGGCTCTGCCTGCTTGAGATCAGTTTTCCTAAGCTCACTTTAATTTCCTGTCTATATTCTTATATGTTGTACATATATTGTACATTGAATATCATACATTGTATGATATTCTTATACAGCCTTTTTCAAATGTTTTTGCTGCTAAACTGATTTTCGATTTTGACAGTGACAATAAAGATCTGTTCTATTCTATTCTCCTCCACATTGGGTTGTGTGAAACCCCTGAACTAAAACGGGTTTGACCTCCCGGCTTTAAACCAAAACCTAAAGGCAGACATGACACAGTAACGCTTCCTAAATCACTTTTTGTGAAGTTGTCACCTTTTTTCATCTTCATTCCACATTTGAAACGTGCTCCCGCTTCCACAGTGGTGTGTTGCAGCTGTTCCACAAACAGGGGGACGCGCCGGAAGAGAATGCCACCTGTCGCAGCGCCCTAATGTACCTTAACCCCCTGCTGTTTGGACGTCTCACTCCAACACAAAAGCCAGTGTTTTCTTTGAGCGCGCGAGCACAGGTGGCCGAGGGAGACAAGGTCGAGTTACAGCAGCAGATCCCATAGTTCAAACCATTACCAGTCAAAGAGAGGACACACCACCCGACCGCTTATCCCCCAGTGTAGAGGATGCATAATACTGTCAAGTCAAACCGCAACACCAAATCCAACGCACTGAAGGGTACACGCAGCACTGAGGTTATGCTTTAATCAGACGTCTGTAGCCTTTGACTGAATTTAATCATTTTTACTCGCACTTGTGGACTACTGTGGAGGACGCTTCCATTCCTTTTCTTTTATTAAAAATATTTTAATTAGATTTTCTTATCGGCCAATGTTGTATTTACACTGATATAGGACAACACACTTCCAACCCACAATAGCAGAGTCGGCGCCAGCAAAACAAAACAAACAAAGCAAAAACCAAACTATAAATAAGTGAACCGCCTGATTTGTATGTGTTAACCTCACGCCTCCTAAGTCCTAGAAGCCCTGCTCAGGTATATAGAGCTGAGCCCATGTGGTGCACTGGCAAATTTTCCATGTGGTTTAAGAACGGTTGCCAGATCCTTTAAAATGTCCTACTTCCTTTCCTATTCTTTACCTTCTCATCTTATTGTAATCTACGCTGCAGGGCAAAGGAAAGGGCCAAAAACTGATCCACACTTAAACTCATCAACGTTAGATGTTGCACAGACTTGCCTGGGTACCCACACGCTTGTTTCATCAAGCGTTTCAATCTTTTATGCTGTAGTTTCGCTTGTACTTTGGCTCTTAAGAGTTGTATTCATGTGCATCAATGCAAATCTGCTCCAACGGTTTCACAGGTTGATTTATTACATGTTAACACTGTTGATACTTACATAATGCAGTAATATTCAGCCATTTAGCCTTAAATCTAAACTATAATCCAGGGGCGTCAAACTCATTTTAGTTCAGGGGCCCAAGTCAGGCCAATCTGTTCTGAAATGGGCCGAACCAGTCCAATAATAACCCCATTACACATATCAATAACGTCACCTCCAAACATTCTGTATATGATGAAAACAAAGTGTCCTTTAAAACAGTCTTTGGTGGGCTGAATTTGGCCCCCGGGCCACATGTTTGACAGCCTTGCTATAAAATGACACTGCTTACTTTAAAAAAAAGCACTACAGATTAAATGCGACACTAATGACAGCAGGTCGACCCACGTGTCTCTACTACTCTTATTCTATCTCCTACAGGAATCACATGCTGACTTCAGTCTATGAAGGAATAGCAAAACTCAAAGTCCGAGCGATACCTGAAAGATCTGACAACACTCAACGAACCCCATCACCTCAACTCAATGACCAACCCAAAGCATTCTGGCTAATAACATAGTTGAATTGTTGTTCTAATTGACACTCACCTTCCTGGTCGGTGCGGTGTTGGAAGTGTGTGTGTGTGTGCAGGCTGTGGAGCTGACAGCTGTCTAACCAGAGGAGAGGACCAGCCCCCCCGAGTCCTGGAGGAACCTGGCAAGTTCCATCAAACACACTGCTTTGTTGACTGAGGGGAATCACAATATTAAGGCTAGCCAGGCAGAAAGTTTCCCAGCCCCCTCCAGGCATCCCAATTCCTTGGCGGGGCGTAACCCAGTGGTTTTATCTGCGCCCATCTCCTCTGTGTGTGTGTGTGTGTGTGTGTGTGTGTGTGTGTATAAACTGTGGGACTGGGAGCACTATAGCCACCAGACAAACACACTTTACCTGTGCACAGTGACACATTTACTGGGTCATTTGTACCTGTAAAGACTTTAATTGACCTTTATATGTCAGGTGTATATATGGGCATTTGCATATTTACGTACTTCTTACTTATTATATGTATATACAATGTGTGTACATATGCAGTGTATAAATCTGAATATATAATGTATGCGAATATGTATATGAATATATATATATATATGTATATGTATATGTATATGTATATGTATATGTATATATATATATATATATAGGTATTTTTATGTGCAGGTTTATGTGTAGATTATTTTAAAATGTACATTTATGTGCATCTTTGTATTCTATGTATGTTTACACATGTTTGTTTACTCCTCTGGTTTATGTGTAGGTTTGTGTGTGTGTATGTATAGGTGTACTGTATGTTTGTTTATTGCTGTGGTTTGTGTTTGTGTGTATGTATAGACGTACGTTTGTTTATTGTTGTGGTTTGTGTATGTGTGTGTGTGTGTGTGTGTGTGTGTAGATGTATGTTTGTTTGATTGTTTGTTTTGCTGTTGTGCCAAAGAAATTTCACCATGTAAGACATTAAAGGCCTGTTGTATCGTATCATTATGTATTAACACTGCCCTAAAACACTCCTGCAATTACATCACCTGAAATGTCCTGATGATTAGTAGTTTCAACTTTACCCTGATTTTGTGATTTCGATAAACAAAACCCTCAAGAATGCACACAAAGTAGAGAGATAATAAGTAAAAACAGTTGCAGTGAAATGATGAATGGCTTTACAGACACATTGGTTAATGGAAGAATACTGCCTCCAGTTCTACTGATGGCACCAGATGTCAGCCTGCATTGTTCTATGGATTACCAGAGCCACTCTGCAAACACCTCCAGGTGTGCATTCCTCACCAGGAAGAGGAAAGGTGGGAGCCACTCCTCTGAATCAATAAAATGCTGACTTTTCTCTTTCTGGAGCTCTGCATGCCTGAGCAGGAGACACTGCTGGAAACGGGTTAAGTGCTGGTTCACCCATTTCATATGGGGTCAAAGAGGGCCTCCACTCTTTAAAAACATACCAAGTAATATTATTTTTTTCATATTTTATTTTTGCGACCTGGCCCCAGATAAGCGGTGGAAGATGGATGCATGGATTTTGATTGTTTTATTAGCTAATATTACAGTTACTTTCTGTCTACTCTGTTTTTCTACTCTTTGTATTCTGCTGCTGTAATCTGAAATTTCTCCTAGTGAGACAATTTAAGTTATCCATCTATCTATTCATACAGTGCAAGATGACACCCCCGTCCCACAATGGCAGGATCAAAGACAACAGACAAGACAAATCAAATCAAAACAAAACAATAAATAAGTGAACCGTCTGATTTGCAGAGAGACATATGTTGACCTCTGACCTAAATCCTATAAGCCCTAAGCCCTGCTAGGGTATATAGAGCTGAACCAATGTGGTACGCTAGCAAATTTTCCATGTAGCTTTACAATAGTGGCCATATCTTACAAAACATCCTACTTCTTTTTTTCATCCACTAGGTTATTTTCTCCAGGTTCACACAACTGTTGACTTCTTCAACCACATCTTGATTGGAAGGGGGTGGGGCCTAATTTCCATTTTCTACCCATACATTTCTTGTACATACCTTGTATTAACCTGAGTTGGAGTTGGGTCCAGGGCCGAGCCACATGTGTGGCCCGAGATGAAGGGAAGCAGAACGGGCAGGTTTTTGGCGTAAACTCTACACCTGGTGTCCACCGGGTCTTTAATCTTAGGAGGAAGGAGGAGAAATTAGAGGCTCTTGGCTGCATCTCGCACAGCAGCACAACCACCGAGGGCGTGTAAACATTGGCCAGAAATGAATCACCGCCAGTCAGAGCTGGAGCGCTGACGCAAGTCGAGCTGTTTGGAAGGATTACTTTAGGGCTCACTTTAGACAATGGGAAATGATATTGTGTCAGTCTGACAGCAAGTCACACAAACTGGACACGTATAAACAAACACTGTGCGTCTGCTGACTCCTACACCTGCTACGATCCTACAGCGAGACCACTACTGCTCAGACAAACAGCAGATCAATCAACCAGTCCAAACATTTATATTTTAGAATACCATACGATAAGATACAATAGGCCTTTAATGTCTCGCAAGGAGACATTTCCTTGGCACAGCAGCAACACAAACATATATGCATATGTACAGACATACATACATACTTATCTGTATACTTTGTTTATTCAAGAGGGTTTTCTTTATCAAATCACAAAATCATGGTAAAATTAAAACTACTTATCATCAGAACATTACAGATGATGCAATTGTTGGACTGTTTCAGGGCAGTATAAATACTATAACGATATGATTCTCCCATATTGTTGTCACTTGCTAGCTTTTTTTTTGCTGGAAAAGTTTGCAGGTAAGGTAACAACACAAACCTGTCTAACTTAGCCAGCAAAAAGAAAGACTAATGAGTAAAAGCCTTGACTGTTTAAGAACCTGTTCCACTAATAGGACTAATAGGGGACTTTGTACTTTGACTCAAGTATTATATTCCCTGTGTCTCCATATTATGCAACGTTATGCTGCTACTCCACTACATCCGGGAGGGAAGTACAATACTATACTTTTTATTTTTACTATCAGATTACAATAGTCGCCACATTTTTGCCAAGTGACAACTACAACAATGTCTCTATAATTTGCCGGTCCAATGTGGAGTATTGACATCCCAAGCTCTAAACAACACGGTGTTGAACACACACTTGCAAACATGACATTATGTATCTCACCATGGGGAATTTTTACAGCGTAACAGCAGTGACACACAACAAGGAAGTGCAGGGGAAGAGGGTTAGAAATAGGAGAAATGAGTGAAACCTGAAATATAAAAGAGAAACATATACACTGACTGTATGGCTCACTGAATAAAGTATGAAAAAGTACAAGCAGTACAGATAAGGAGTATTATTTACACGTATCTGTATTATGGAAGTATCAGGTTTTCCACTTCAAATGAAAACTTGGCTTATTCTTCTCACAGTCATTCAAAACAGCACTTGTTTATAATCATCAGCTGATAGTTTCCATTATAGCTGAGACGCAAAATAGACGCAATAAAACCTCAAGTCATTATCTGTAGTTGTCAATATACTGTCATCACTGAGATCACTTCAAAGCCCTGGAGTCTACACACACACCAATGCTAACCTCGAGTATTTTTTTTTTATATTTCAAAGTAAAAATCTACATGAAAACCCTTTAAGACCGACTTTACAGTGCAGATCAGGGCATGAATTTTGTCTCAAAATCCTCAGACTGGCGGAACTGTTTTTGTGTTTTTATTTATTTACTAATGGATTCTTTTTTTTTAATCTGAAATACTTGTATGTCAAGGTCACAATGTGCTGCTTTAAGTGTTCTAGTTCTTTTCTTTACACTTACTCTCCGGATGTATACAAAAAAAAGAAAAAGGAAAAAAAAACAACTTTAAGACTTCCCTTATGAACTTAAAAAAAAAAAAAAACTCCTCCTCCTTAAGCTGAATAAACTCTTTAAACCCTGCTGGATTATCTTGCAAATACATTAAGACAAAGCTGGAAACAGGGTTGTTTCTCCAAGCTCATGAAAAGTTGACTTTTTACAGCTAAAACACGAGCACATGGTGTTTATACACAATACTGGAAATTAAAGTACTAATCAGTACCTCTATACCTATATCTGAGTACATCCTCCACCAAGGGCTTTTGACAATGTCAAAATGTCAATAATCTGTGATGGAAATACCTTTTTTTTGTTGTTTTGACGCATTTTATTTTGATATTTAATTAGACAATAACACAGTTGCAATCATACACTACAAAACAACACTCCCAACCCACAATGACAGGATCAGAGACAACAAACAAAACACAACAAACAAACCAAAACAAACACATTAATAAGCACATTAGTATAAGTATTTAGTTACGGAGGTTAGAAGAAGTCAACAGTTGTGTGAACCTGGAAAAAATAACCTACTGGATGAAAAGAAGTTGGATGCACTACAAGATATGGAGCCATTTATAAACTACATGGAAAATTTACCAGCACACCACATTGGCTCAGCTCTATATACCCGAGCAGGGCTTGTCGGTCTTAGGAGGTCAGAGGTCAATATATGTCTCTATGGGACTCATGCGGTTCACTTATTTATGTTTTGTTTCGTCTGTTGTCTCTGATCCTGTCATTGTGGGTGGCAATTTTGTCTTGTAGTGCATGAATGTAACTGTAATACTGTCCTATAAAAACTAAAAATAAAAATAAAAAAAAATATTAATTTACGGGAATAGCTGTGAAAGTACCAACACGTAGAAGGAAGCCACACACCAACATGGTCAGAGACTACTGAGCACATGTGCATCATCAGGGTAATTACTCCAACACAGAAAAAAAGAAAAAACAAAACAACAAAACAACAATCCTCCTCGTCCTCATTTCCAGTAAACTCGTAGACGTTAAGACCCCGATAAGCATCACAGGACTCATTACAGGCTGTATTCGATGCCCATGCACCTGATAATTTGGGCAAATAAATGCACATCAGAGGACAGAAACACAGACGAGAGGGAAGAGAGCG
>JAPTHA010000010.1:22515-34639 GCA_029814585.1 Gymnapogon annona
GGACACGCACAAAAAATTCCAATGTACCTGTGTTATCATGTACAAATGGCAATAAAGTCTATTCTATTCTATTCTATGAGGGAGTCAATACTAGTTGAAAGTGAGTCCATATTAATGTCTTTGATTTTACGGAACGTGATGACAAGGGGAAGCTTAGTGATGGAGAGTGAGAGTTTCAGATTGAATGACAGGAGAAAGTGGTCAGAGATGGGAAGTTCATCTGCTGCACAATTAAGAGGGGTGACACCAGAGCAACAGATTAAGTCCAGGATGTGTCTTTTGGAGTGTGTGGGGGGGGTGTGTGTGCTGCTGAAATCCAAAGCTCTCCAAACAGGATGTAAAGTCTCTAGTGAGAAGGTTATTGGTATTCTCCATGTGTATGTTAAAATCTCCCAGTAGTATTATGTTTGGAGAGAGAGTGGATAGATGAGTGAGAACAGCAGCAAAGTCAATTAAGAAATCATTATTTGGTTTAGGAGGACGGTAGACAGTTGCAATTGTGGTAGGAGTAGGTCCAGATAGTTGACACACCATCATGCTACAAGTCAGCCACCATCATCCCAGTTCCAAAGTCTTCCTCCATCACATTGCCTTTACGACCTTCGTGCCATTGTACTAACATCCACCATCATCAAGTGCTTCGAGCGGGTGGTTAAGGATCATATCATGACTGTGCTGCTTCCGTTTCTGGGAGGTTGTGGGAGTTTGAGGCTTGACAGTTTGAAGTGTGAGTTCTCTCATTGCAGGCACTAGAGTCAATAATCAACACCTGTCGCTGATCAACTAATCTGGAACACCACTATAAGGAGCTGTGGCGACGGTCTTCAGTGCCAGAGAGTTGAATGTCAAACAAGCGGAACAACACATGGCTCTTTAGCAACTGGTGTAGTCTGAGAGATTTGTTGAACGGTATTTGTACCTATGGACTAATGCGTGTTTTCTTTAGTTTTTTCCAGTGCTTCCTGGGAAGCCCCTCCAACACTGCCTGTGAAATCGCTTTTTGCTTCTTCACCTGCACTTCCTTTTTGTTTTACGTTACATGCACTTTAACAAGAACAAGAATTCAATTTTGTAGATCTGTTCTACTCTGCTTTTCTATTCTTTGTATTCTGCTCCTGTATTCACTAATTTCCCAGAGGAACATTCCTGAGGGATGAATAAAGTACTATCTAATCTAATCTAATCTAAATCCTTTTCTTCACCTGATCTGTTTCTGCGTTTGGATCCTTCCATGAACTTGACATCACAAAAAGAACAACGACAAATAAAATAAATAATAGTTCTAATTTAGAGTCCAACAGGCGCCCTTTCCTCATGGTCTGCCTTGAAAAATAAGTTGTTTGTCATTATTGGTTTGACCTGACCTGAATCTGGTTCAAGTTTGCTTCAGCTGCTAATCTCACCTACGGCACCAAAATGGCTAGAGCTGGCACTGGTTCTGTGGATCCTCTTACCTCATTTGACGGGTCTTACGTGTGCTTATTGTTTTGAAGTACGATTTGGTTCCAAGAGTTTGGAGCATACCCTGGGTCTGATTAGCTCTAATTTCACTAAAACCTGTGCACTGTACTGTCAGGCTACTTGTTTTTGTCATTTATATGAGCACTTGGCTGCGTCCTCTTCTTTGTGTTTCACAGAGGGTGGGGTAGCTGGTGCACACCACAGCGGAAGGAGAGATGGCAAAAGTTGGTGAAGATGAGTTATCTTTTTCGGATCACCATGAATGACATCCAACCACACAGAATGTAACATTACAAACCATTTTTTTGTTTTGTTTTTTATTTATTTATTTTATTATTGTTCATTAAACAGTAATAAAAAAAGACTTAATAATTGTTGTGTGTTGTGTAATTCATAATATAATGTGGGCCAATTCCAGACTGACATTCCTTGATCTGGACCACAGTCCAGAATTTGAGAAAGTTAAAACCTCTAGGCCAGGACTGTAAACTCATCTCAGTTTACGAGCCAAATTTGGTGTGAATCATTCCAACTTACAGTAAGGAACACAGTGGATCTACAAATTCACACTCAACATTTAATAACAGGTAGAATATTGTTAAAATTACACTTCTCTGGACACTTGCTTTTCAGGTTATTTATATTTGTTCACATTATTTGTTTTTTGTGAAATGATATATTCTTTTAGTGTAAATACAGGAAAATAAAATGAAAATATTTACATTTCCACAGAGAAATGTTTGAAGTTGTATTCATAGGTTATTTGTCCTAGTCTGTCCCAGTCTGAACTATATTTTTTGCAAAAATCTAAGGTGTCATTTTTGCATTTCACAAATTCATCTCATGGACTAGATTGGAACCAGTGGTGGGCTGCATTTGGACCCCAGGCTGACACCCCTGCTCTAGACTGTAGAGGTTATAGCATTAGGAAGGAGGTCTTGCTCACAGCAAAGAAGAGTACAGGACTATTTAATGACTCCTGGTGTCTGTCAGGTTAATTCCCACCTCCCACCTGGTTCCATTTGTCTGGAACAAACACAAAAAAGTATAGATAATGTAATATATACTTGTATCTATGTATCTATACTATGTATACTTGTATACTTGTATGTACACTTGTATCTATGTAATGTATCTATACTTTTCTGTGTTAGTTTGTTTCAGTTGTTGTCATACAGATAAGAGGCTTCATCATGGACATAGAGTGTGACTACATATCAGTGAGTCTGTCTTAAGGTCTGATGGCCTGTTTTAGTTGGGACCGACTGAAACACATCAACTGACCCTGATCAGCATGTTTGATGAAATCATCCATTGCATAAGTCACACTATGTTAGTTATGTATGTTATGGTACTGGTATGAGGTTGAAACAATTATTTCCTGGTGTTACCCTGAGTGTGATAATCAGAGTAAATACAAATATACACGTCATAGTGATGATAGTATTTAAAAATTCACATTGAAAGGAAGATAAGCATCTTTGATATGAAGCCTCAACTAGTTAAGACTCAGTTTGTCAAGGCCATTTTTCTGGTTTCCCTTTCATGGAGGACGTTTCCCTTAATCTACAGCAAGCACAGAAACAAAATGAGCCTTGTGCTTGGTATCCTGTGATCTCAGTTTTAGTCATGGTCCTCAAATGGGTCTGTAATAGAGAAAACAAGGCATGTCTTGTTTAGTCAAAGTAGGTCACAAAATCTGAATCTGGAACTCCAATGAAAACATGGAACCTGGAACATAGGAAGGTTACTTTTGTAATGATATAAGGTTCTAGTTAACTGTAAACATACTGTATATGAATGAGTGCATTTCCAGAGTTTGCTGATGAATGTTTCTTTTCTTCTTTCTCACTGGGTATTTTATTGCTATAGTTGTCATTAAATTATTGTAAACATATACAGTCAAACCTCGGTGCGCGACCGTAATTCGTTCAAGAAGACTGGTCAAACACCGATTTGGTTGAGTACCGAATGAATTTTCCCCATTTGAAATAGAAATAACATTTAATTCATTCTTGAGTATGAAATTACTTCCCATTTTATAATCCTAATGTTATTTATACATCATATTAAACAGAAACAAAGTAACAATAACAAATTGTGTGTAAATAATAGTAACGTATAATAAAATATAACCAATGTAATTTTTTTCTTTCCTTTCGGCGATTTCGTTTTTTGGTAATCGCCGTCACTCCTACTGCGACATCACTTGCTTTTTAATAATGTCCGTTTGTATTAGTTCCTTCTTGAATTTGATAGTGCTAAGCACAGTTTTACGTTTCACCCTGCCACCAGTATCATTGTTTTCCTTTGGAAACATTATAAGGACAGAATAATAAGTCAGACAGAAAAGACACAAAAGACAGAAAAATAAGTAATAAATAAGGCAACAAACAAAGCACACATGCGCTCACATGTCAACATCCGAACATTTCGGAGACCATGCAGCAAGTTGGCAGACCGCTTCGGTCACTCGGGTATTGTCAGGTGGCCCAGTAGAGCAGTCGGGTGGCCGACAAAAGCCGAGATCGAGCTCCGGGTTTTTGTTCACCCACCAGGTCGGTAAAAATTAAAACTTTTGGTTCATGTACCAATTTGTACGAACTGTGAAATGCTCGAGTACCGAGATTTGACTGTATGTATATGTACCAGTGACATGCAGTTAAGTTGTTGGCTGGTAAGGCACTGACTTCATCACAATCATTTTACAAACATGTGAATCTACAGAGTATCTTATTCACTATCTGATTGGCAGCAGTTAACGGGTTACGTTTAAAATCTCAAATGAGTTTAATCACACATACAAACACAAAAACAGCATGTTTCATTAAAGAAAAAAAAAAACATTAAAATGGTCAGTAGACCAAACCGTTTTTACGCCACCGAATGGTTTGATGTGTGACAATATTTCCACGGACCAGCCTTTAAATTGTGGCGGATAAATAAAACACAATAAAATGATACTGAAACATATACGACCGAAGGAGAATCTGGACATGCATCAAGACTGAGCCACTGAGAGATGCGACAGAGAGGATCCGGTAGTTTTTCAAAATAAAACATCATTCAGACTGCAGAGGGAAAACTCAACAAGATGCTTGCACTTGACTCGCGAACTCCAGCTTAATGTCACTGACTAAAGCCGTGGGGTTACCAGCGCCCCCTATCAATGAGGCAGGAGAACTGCGTGCCTCACCCAGTGCCTTTTCGCAGCCATTTTAGTCTCACTGCTCAGCACGAGAAACACATTACAGTACAGTCAGCAGAGTGATTGTGCAATCCAAGATGAGGCTGAGCCGGCTGCTGCCTCACTGCACATCTCTTTGCAGTATTTGATTGATAAATAAAAAAATTTGCAATTTTGATTAAAAATTAGTCTCGAATGGGCTTAATTACTTTAATTCAATTAATTTAATTAATTTAATTCGAATTACTTTAAAAATAAATGTATACAACAAGCTCCCTGTCATGACTCGCAGGTAAGGATATGGACCTAAATGAAGACAGACATGAGTTAACTTTATACAAAAATAAATTAATTTTTTTCAATGTAATCAATTCCAGATATTTCCCGCTTTTCATTCAAAAATTAGTAACAAAAAAAACATGTGAATAATCAACAAAAAAAACCTACAACAGGAAGATCATAAATATAAAACTATAACGAAAAATCACACCTAAGTGCCAAAAGGTCACAATGTTAGAATATTTACAACTTAAATTTAGTTTCCAGAAAAATTTACCAATAACCAACAAAACTAAATCAATCGTACAACTACTCACAAGACTCTCACAGAAGAAGACTCAAGACAGGGCTGGACAGTCGGACTCGGAGGACAAAACACTCAACGATCTGACAAAAGACAGGGGAACACAACCAGACATATACACGAGGGAAACATGCAGGTGAGAAACATTGAGGATAATTACGGATGAGACACAGGTGGGTAAGAGCACTGCGAGTGAAGCTAAAGACACAAGAGGAGGGCACACACAGGACCTGATAGAACAGCCAAAATAAAACCCCGGAAATAACAAAGACCCGACTTGACAAAAAAGAGCCCCTATGGATAAAGACCTATTGAGGAAAGAGACGTTGCCTGCCAAGGCGGGGCCAGGGTCCCACCCTGAAGATGGGCCTGGAATCAAGGCTCCTAAGCGAGCACCTGGTGGCCGGGTCTTTGCCTGCGGGGCCTGGCTGGGCCCAGCCCGAATAGATGATGTGGGCCCCTCTTCCTCCGCCTCCTTTGGGCCCACCACCCACAGAGGCCACCGTAGGGGCTGGGTGCATTGTGGATTGTGCAGTAATTGACGGCAGGAGTGTCAGCTACCTGATTCCTGGACACGGACTCTGGCATTTAGCACATGGAATGTCGCCTCACTGGGGGGGGAAGGAGCCTGAGCTTGTACAGGAGGTTGAGAGGTACCGGCTAGATATAGTTAGGCTCACCTCCACGCACAGCTTGGGCTCTGGAACCCAGCTCCTCGAGAGGGGCTGGTCTCTCCACTATTCTGGGGTTGCCCATGGTGAGAGGCGGCAGGCTGGTGTGGGCTTGCTTGTCACCCCACAGCTCAGTCGTGTTGGAGTTTACCCTGGTGAACGAGAGGGTCACGTCCATTCGCCTTTGGGTTGAGGGACAGGGCTCAGTCCATTGTGGAAGTGGTGTAGAGTACCAGACCTTCTTGTTGTCCCTGGGAGGGGTGCTGGACCGCGCCCCGACTGGGGACTACTGTTCTACTGGGGGACTTCAACCCCCATGTGGGTGACCACAGCGAGACTGGGAGGGGGGTGAACAGGAGGAATGGCCTCCCTGATCTGAACCCGAGTGGTGTTTCGTTATTGCCCAGGCAGTTGATGGGTACCGGCAGGCCAGGCGCGCTGCTGCCCAGGCAGTGGTGGAGGAAAAAACTCAGGCCTGGGAGGAGTTGGGAGAGACCATGGAGATGGACTACCAGTCAGCCCCAAAAAAATTCTGGTAAGCCGTCCAGCGCCTCGGAGGGGGAAGCAGTGCTCCATGAACACCATTTATGGTGGAGGTGGGGATCTGCTGACCTCAACTAGAGATGTCGTTGGGCGGTGGAAGGAATACTTTGAGGATCTCCTCGATCCTGCCGTCACGTCTTCCACTGAGGAAGTGTAACCCACTACTGAGTATGTACACATCGATGTTAGGCCAGGTTCTCAATATCGTAGCTAGACTAGATGCTAGATTCTGGAGAGTGTGAAGAACGTGCAATTCAAACACACCACACAAGGAAATAAAGTTTAACTTTGTTTTAGTAATAAATGAACAGTTTACATATATTTACAATTTTACAAATAAAAATTAACACTATTTTAAATTAAATAAAAAATAGAATCGCCCTTCAAAAATTAAATAGTAGTCCTTTAACAAAAGTTGAGGATTCCCCTTTAAGGTGTGTTCAACAATAAAAAACTTAGGCTCAGTTGGTTAAGGGAAATAGTCATATAGTCAGGTCAGTCAAAGTCAAGAGTGATGTGGCCGGTGCTGGTCCCAACTGTACCCATTATGCCATGTGCAATGACAGAGTAGCAGGATCACTGGAATGGGTGGCCATCAATTGCAGTCGATGAATCCTCTACAGATCTGAATCCAACCCAAAAACTTGACCTGTGTAATCATACCCTTAATTAAGTCATGGCATACACATCAGGTCACATATTAAATATACAATCAATTATCAGATAGTTTAAACTTAAATAGAACAACATTTCACTCATTAATTTCACTATAAATGTAATGAAAGCTGCATAGACTTTTATTATACTGAAAAGTATTGTATACCATTCAGTTAATTAAACAGTATATAGTAATCAGGAAGAATACTATAAGTACCAGTCATTATCATGAGAACACATTCAGTGCATTCACCTTGTACGCGCTGGTTGCGTGATCAGAGCATGCAACACATTAAGCTCATTCTGAGCTTTAAGCTTACACATTTTACATGACAACAAAACAATATACAATTCTCATATCTTATCAAGATATTTAGCAACAATTTACACAATAAAATATCAGCATTCAACAGTAATAAATAAAATAAGACAAGTTGCCTTGCCGAGATGAAGATTTGACAAAAGGAAAAAAAAATACTCGGCAACGGAGCTTCTTTTCAAACAGACAACCGTCATGGAGGTAGTTGTTTAGTTATTCAAATGAACGTAAGCATCTTAGACAACTTCGAAATTATTTGAGGAAGTTTTTTAGCTTAATACGGAGCAAAAGAAAATAAAAGTCTCCAACTTCCTGGTTCCCGTCAGCTCAACTGACTGACAATGCTACATGTTCCGGATACGTTGTAAACAGTATATCAAAAAAAAGTATTCAGTCGTAACTTTCACATTAAGAGTATTGTAAAAGCAATTATAAGTAAATCATTCCTCAATCTACAATAACCCATTATTCATGAGTTATTTTCCCGATTCATTATTAGTTAGCTTCCAAATTAAATATTTATTAATATTTATCCCAATATGTCAACTGGGTTACAGAAGCAGAGGCTTATTACCCAAGCTGAAGTCACCGAGGTGGTTGGAAAGCTCCTTGGTGCCAAGGCACCAGGGGTGGATGAAATCCGCCCTGAGTACCTCAAGTCTCTGGATGTCTAGGGACTGTCGTGGCTGACAGTCCCTCTGTGGCATCGTGTGGCAGTCAGGTACAGTACATCTGGACTATTATTATAGCTGGGGATTTTAATCAGGCTAAAATGAAGACAGTCCTTAACACTCTGGACCTGGCATACACCAACATTAAAGACGCCTACCGTGCACTTCCATGCCCTCACCTCGGCTCTTCAGACCACCTTTCTATCCTGCTGATTCCATCGTAATAGCCCCTGCTCATCAGAGGGAAACCTGCTGTGAGGAGGGTGAGAGTCTGGCCTGACGGAGCCATGGGGGCACTACAAGGTTGCTTTGAATGCACTGACTGGGACATGTTCGGAGACGTTGCAATAGACGGTCAGCACACGGATGTGGAGGAGTACGCCTCATCTGTGTCTGACTACATCCAGTGGTGCATGGATCAGGTCACACATACAAAGACTTTTACCACACAGGCAAATGAGAAACCTTGGATGAATAAGGAGCCTGAGTCTGAGGGAACGTAATGCCGCCTTCAAATCTGGTGACACGGTGGCTCTCAGGTCAGCCAGAGCCAATCTGAACCGGGCCATCAGGGTGGCTAAACGTGCCTACTCTCAGAAGATCTAAGGTTTCTTCCATGACTCTGGAAACACCAGACAACTGTGGCAGGGGAATGACTTGAATGACTTTTATGGAAGATTTGAGGATGTGAACAACATACCAACAAAGAAAGCCACCCCCCACCCCGATGATCAGGTCCTCAGGCTTGAAGCCACTGCTGTGCGGGGAGCTCTGAGCAGAGTCAACGCACGGAAGCCTGCGGGCCCTGACAACATCCCAGGACATCTGATCAAAGAGTGTGCTGGCCCAGGTGTTTATGGACATCTTCAACACATCACTGAACCAGGCTGTGGTTCCATCGTGTTACAAATCAGCCTCCATCACCCCGGTTCCAAAGTCTTCCTCCATCACATGCCTTAACGACCTTTGCCCCGTTTCACTAACATCCACCATCATGAAGTGCTTTGAGCGGGTGGTTAAGGATCACATCATGACTGTGTTGCCCCCATCATATGACCCATCCCAGTTTGCCTACCAACCATTGTTCCCCCTAATTTTTCATGTGTCTGAGCATACACACAAACTTTCTGGGAATTCCTTGGACCACTCTGAGCAAAATCAGATGTGCACACTGTCGCGCAACACCAGTATCACACGTGTCCAAAATTTGAGATCATAACAAATTACATGGCTTGTTAAAAGAATCAAATTACAACAGCTATTTCCGTTAGATTTCTTTTAATATAAACGATTTAACACACTTACAAAGAAAAAGACAAAAATCTTTTTTTCATGAGCTGTGTACAGTAGTATGCATGTTGTATGTCAGGGTCCTGCTCTGGTCTGGGTGGAGGTCCTGCTCTGGAAAAATTGAGACATTTACACCTTTCGGAGATCAAATTTTGTTCACATTAAAAAATCCCCATTTTGCACAATGTAATGTGATGTATGTTGTAGCATAAGCATGTGATACAGTGTAAATTCCTGTAACTCTGTCTGTAAAATATGTAATTACACAGTTTTTCATTTGAATTCTACTACTCGTCATAATCTAGTAACAACATTTAATGATTAATATTCATAAATGAAAATTCTGAATAAATGACACAAGACTAAACACAAATCTGATCAGGTACTTCAATTTCACGTTATTTTTCCCGTCTTTCCTTCTCACTTCTCCAGTGGTTGTAGACTTTATCCAGGTTGATGGCCCCATCTGCTTCTAGCTTTGACTTTATGCGCATCAGCTGGTCCAAATGTGCCACTTCAAGACGATTTCTGGATTCTGTTTTTATACGATTCATCAAGCTGAAGCCTCTTTCACAATCTGCACTGGATGCTTGAAATGTAGCACAAATATCCACAAACTGTCAAATATCCTTTACTGACATCTGAGTGCTGCAGCCACCATGTCTGAGAACGTGCTGACTGACCCTTGTTTAAGTTTTTGGTTCATTATGAACTTGAAGTTGGCAAATGCAGACCACTCCTTTAATTCATCCTCTGGGAAACGAGCATCCAAGTGATCACAGAGCTTACGAATAAAGAGAGTAATCTCACCAGTATTTCGGCCATCAGTTGATGAGGTCCTCATCACCTCTTTGACATGGTTACTCCACCAAACATCCTCTTCATACTTCAAGAATTGATTACGCAACTTCTCGATCTTGGCAATCACAGTCAGGTTGCGTCTTTGAAAAGAAAGGCAGAGTTGTGCCAGCTCCCCCAAAACATCTCCTAGAGCAGTGAGAGTAACCTTGAACTTTGAATCAGTCAGCTTGTTGTAGCAGTAATTTGCCACTGGATCTCTGTTGTCTCTGGATTCTCTCTTCAAGCACAGTGTAGTTCCTTAGAACAACATTCACTGCTTGGTGCCGCAACAGCCATCGCACTTCATTCAAAGGCCTGAATGACAGTGTATCCTCATCGAGAATCACTGCTAGATCCTCTATTTTGCCCCTCTTTACAGTGGACCGAGAGAAGGTGGAATATACAGTTCTAAGAAGAGCTTCCACATCTCGCATCAAGGGCATACCTTTCCAGGTATCATCAATGCCTAAGTCCTCTCCATGTGCCACGCAATGTTGTTCTGTTAGGTGGAGTATTTGCCACTTTAATAAAGATGCAACTCCGTTGTGCTTTCCTAGCATTACTGAGGCACCATCAGAGGTCAGATTCACCATTCTCTGCAAGTCCAGTCCATGCTTAGAGTAAAACAGTGATTTCCTGCACAATATCGTGAGCAGTGCATGCTGTCAGCTGGATGATGCCACCGAACACAGTTTTATGGTTGTCATTTTTCTCCCTGTATTTGATGTACAGCATTTTCTTCACTGTTATGTCTGTGCTCGTCTGCTATCAGGGTATGTCAGGGTGCATTTTTAACATTGCACATCTCATTGGTTGAGTTCACAAATTCAAAGGCATAGTTTTTACTTCGGCAGCTTTCAGGTATACTCACATACTTCGCCATGTGATCGTGGATTTGCTGAACCAACAGCATTGATGCATTCATTTTGATGGCGAGTAGTATATTGTCGATAAGAACTTTGACTTTCGCGGGGTCAGATTTCTTTTTGTGTGACAGCTCGTTCCTCTTCTCTCGATCTTTTGCGCTGCCCTGTAATAATGTACTGATCCCCATTCCCATCTTGCGTCTTCGTACAATTCCAACAGCAGTCAAATGACTTTTCTGCTGAGTGTGACGCTTGAGATAGTCCAACATCCAGTCAGTCCACACTTTTCCCTCCGAAAACTCGCTTGTTACTTTGGCTTCACAACATGTTTTGCAGAGCAGCCCTTTCTCACTCGAAAAAGAAAAAATCTCACTGAGTTTTACTTCTTCTATTCGCACATACTCTGGCAGCCATTCCATCTTAAAAGAACCGCATTTCTTTTTTACTTTGGCTTGTTCAGTGGCTGTGCCACAGCCCGGTTGTTTCCCCATGTTAAAGGGTTGGCAGCATTTACCTCTCTTAGCTCCACCAAACCATTAGCTACATGCTAACCTACAAAACACAGGCACGTACAGATAAAGCGCTGTTAATGACATTGATTGGCTGCATAACTAATGCATTACGTGAACCGCATCATATCATTGACTGAACACTGTGTTAGTCATAGTTTTATCTGCAGTTACCATTTGTTGTCGCTTGTCAGTGACAGGCTGCCACTCTGAGTTGCATTGCAAAATGGCACAGAATAAATTGTAATGTGTTTATTTTATTTACAATTCAGGTTAGATTTTATTTTGTGCATAGCATATGTTTGTTGTGGGCAGAGAACACGAGAGTAGTGCACAATTGCGCAGCTTAGAGGGAACATCTACCAACCCAATCGCTCCATTGAGGACGCCATCTCCTCTGCTCTCCACCTGAGCCTGGAGTACCTGGAGGGTAAGAACACCCATGTGAGCATGCTGTTCCTGGACTTCAGCTCAGCGTTCAACACCATCATCCCCCAGGATCTGGTGAGCAAACTTGGGCCCCTGGG
>JAPTHA010000010.1:118735-133909 GCA_029814585.1 Gymnapogon annona
ATAAATGATAACAGAAATTAACAGTGATAAAATGACTCGCACAATAAATCTATCTGTAAAAATATAAGTATTATTATAGTAGAATGAATGAATATAGTAGAATAGAAGAGATCTTTATTCATCCCCATGGGGGAAATTCAAAACATAATGTATAAATACAATAATAAAATATGTTATTTTACATTTTGTTATGTTATTATGTATTCCATTTTTGTGTAACTTAAGTGCACATTTGATCAAGTTTTCAGGATACACTTCCATTATTCCACTATGACATTAAACTATCATCTACAAGAGTTAAAATGTGACCTAGTTTTCAGTGTAAAGTTGGATCCTCGTGCCTCTTCTCTTCCTTTTTCTCTTTCCTTTCTTTTCTCTTTCTCTTTATTTTCATCTACTCATCCATCTTCTCATTCTTGTATTGTCTCCTGAGTGGTGCATGGTGTTTATGCGTTTCCTTCCTGTGTCTTGTTTTGGTAGACATACCAGTGGGGAGTGTTCCCCCACCTGCACATCACTCATTCACTGTATGTGTCCTCCTTTCTGTGTTCTAATGTCATTTATTTAGTTTTTTAATTGCTGTCTTACCCATTTTCCTTCTCGCCTGTCATTGTCGCACCTGTTTTCGTCACTACTCTTATCTCTGTAACGTGCCCGTGTGCCTTTTTGTCTCTCGCCATCTCTCACACAAGTGTGTCCTGATGTGTCTCCTCAGGAAAACACTAGTTCCACTGGGTCAGCCGAGCTGACGGGCAACAAAGAACTGGATGACCTCAGTCAGGAAATAGCTCAGCTGCAGAGGTGAGCCCCTGCACTCTCAGTAGCAGCAGCAGCAGCAGCGCTTTGTGTTTTGCACTTCCTCTGAAGCTGTCTGTGAAGAAAACGGGAGGGGGTGGGAGCCCAGGATTCAGGATCAAAGTTCTTTCAAAACATTATTGGTTGTGTGTTCATCAGGTGTGCTGCTTTATACTAAGCCTGCTCTTAGAAAAAGAACCAACTCATCTGTATACAAGCCATGAGTTATAGATGACTGTAAGTAACCTTGCAATTTTGGTCTGGTATTAGTTGAAAAGCTTTCTGAAGAAGCCCCACAGGAGATCATTTGGAATCTCTAACCTGTTTATTCATTTGTAAATAAAATCATGTGTAGTTGTATCCCTATTGCTACTGTGTTATACTTTTTCTCTTCTGAGAGCACAAATTTTAAACTTCATTCTGAGCAAATGCCAGAAAATAGGTATTTAACAAACTGAGTGTATAGATTCAGTTAAAATGTCACATTTCAGTTTTCAAGTCAATCACAATTGGTAAATAATTGTCTAATTATGATTCATTCAAATATATAGCAGTTAGATGAGACTAAAGAAAATAACCTTGCCATGTGGTTAAGTATAATTTCACTTCACCCTTTAATGACCTAGTGTCGTCGTGTCTCAATATTGAGTCAAATATGAGGCCAGGTTAGTTTTGACTTTGTTTCTCAGTCCAATATTTAAGCCTGTGTTTTTTTTGTTTATGGTATATGATACATTTTTATTCAAAGGAAAACAAAAAACAACATTTTATGTTTTAATATTCTGTGCCACCTCATGGCTCTGTGTCATCTTCACAGGATTCAAACTTAATCTACTCCTTTCTAAACACTCTTATTTATTTCTCTGTTATATGGACATGTACAGCACGTGTGATGAACATGATCACATGTTTGGAGCACATGGCCCATCTGTTTCTTCTTCTTTATGGGTCATTGACTCACTGGTCTTTAAATCTGTGAATAACCTACCGGTACACATAAATGAACAGAAGGGATCCATTTGTGTGCTTATGGTCAAACTGCTACTGTATTCTCAGTATAATTTGTCAATCTCGACTATGCAAAGATGAAGGGTTTTTGTGCACTTCCAACTTCTCACCACAAAGTTATGTGTGGTGGGACATTTTTCCAACTGTAGAAAAAAAAATATGTAAGTACAATTTTTTTGGCCTTCTCTTTTCAGTGCCTACACTGTTTTATCCTTAGCAGTATACAATAGTTACCTCTTGTGTTTTTTTTTCTGTTCTATGCTCTAGAGAGAAATTTGTACTGGAGCAAGAGATCAGGGAAAAGGAGGACAACATCAGGAAACAAAACAGTGATGTTCAGGTAAGACTAAACAGAAGTACTAACAAATCCTGGGCAAAAACTACAAAACATGTAATATTGTTAAAAAAGTCAAATAAGCTCGAAGCTTCTTTATTGATCTGTAAGTGAGTATAAGACAGTGGTTCTCAGTAAGAAAAGGGTGGCTGGTGTGAGGTAGGGTGGGATGTGTCCTCCCGTGATTACGGATCCCCAAGTGGAGGAGTTTATGTACAGTATATCAGGGTCTTGGTCATGACTGAGGGAAGGATGGAGAGGTATATCCACAAGTGGATTAGTGTGATTTGGATAAGAACACGGTTAGTGACTGAAAGAACAATGTCGCAGTAATAAGCTATAAATAGCATCACTATAAGGAGCTGCTTTTACGCTTTTTATATGTCAGAATGAAAACAACTTCATATTTGTGTGTTTGCTCGGGTCCTTAGGACATGCAGAATGACCTAGACCGGGAGAGTAACAGTTTACAGGACTTGGAGTCTCAGAAGCAGGATGCCCAGGACCGGCTGGAGGAGATGGACCAGCAGCGATCCAAGCTGGAGGGGATGCTCAATGATGTCAAACAGAAGTGTCAAGATGAGACCCAGACGGTTAGAGTGTCCCCTACAAATAGAAAATGTCATATTTACTGCAAGCCATGTCATTCAGAGGAAACAGAAGCAGACGTGTTCATTTTTCATATAGAATATTAGAACATCACATGTGAGGCCAATTGAAGTTTACCTGAAGAATGCTGGTAATTTTGAGCTTTAAATATGTCATAATTTGTGCTCATAATACTGTGGTGTATTCATTCTTCATTCATTTGAAGCCAAATAAATGAAGCAATGGGTGCTTTAAATGTGAGTCGTCTACTGGCAGACTAGCATTATGCCTTTTATTCTTCTACTTTTGTAGTGCAAATTTACAGATGTACAGAAGTTTAAACGGTTGCACTAATTGATGTGACTACAAATCCAATTGAAACGTGTCTTTATATGCATCTGCGTTCCAGATTTCATCCCTGCAGAACCAGATCCGCTCTCAGGAGATGGACCTGCGGAGTCAAGAGGACGAGCTGACCCGCACCAAGGTGGAGCTTAGCCGACTGCAGGATGAGGAGGCCAAGATGGAGCAGAACCTGCTCTCTGGACGGGTCCAGCTGGACAGCATCATGAAGTCCCTCAAAACCACCCAGGATGAGATCAACCAGGTGAGTGTGGAAGAAGACACAGCAGCTGACAGAAGGGCTCCTCTGATTTGTCAGCCTATGGTGTTGTGTATATACACAGAGTTGACCTCCGTTTGAGCTGAGATGATTTTGACAAGCGCTACATGCCAAGAGTTATGAGATGGTATTTGTTATGATCTGGTGCTGCATAAATGAGTGTTCATGCAATGCAAATAGTGGGCGGCTGTGGCTCAGTTGGTAGAGTTGGTCGTCCAGTGGTCAAGAGTTGGTGGTTCAAATCCTGGCTCTGACTGTCCACATGCCGAAGTGTCCTTGAGCAAGACCCCAAACCCTAAAGCATCCGCCCACTGGTGTGCGAATGGTAGATGTGAGGCCAGTGTAAAGTGCTTCGAGTACCATATAATGTGTTGAAAATTGCTATATAAGAGCAGTCCATTTCCATTTAAATAACATATTCAATACTCCACTGCATCTTCAAGGCCAATATTATTCTTTTTTCTGCTACATTGTTCGGCCAGCTTGACTTATTTTTCCTCCTCTTCCTGTTGAGTGAAAACCAGCTCCACCTTGATTATAGGGCATTATAATGAAGTAGAAGGCAAAGTTATACTTGTTAGCATCAACAATGCACTGTTAACAGTAGATTTAATATTGTGAGAAGTTGTGCAAGTGATATTACTTGTGTCTCTGCCAGGATGTTGTGCAAAGGAAACTTTTTACTTGTTACTGGATAAATGTAGCTCAAACTTCAGACTAGATGCATAGATAAGACAGTCAAGACTCTTCTCCCAGGTAACAGATTCCTCTCAAGCTTTAACCCTTAAAATGCTTAAACTCCATTGTCATGTTATGAATTAATAATTTTCTTACAACAGTCACAATGGAGAAAAAGATGCATGTTTCCACAGGACAGCAACACGACACAGATGATGATCTGGTAGAATTTGATGGTTTGCTATTGTTTAAGGTACCAGTTGTTTATAAAGTAGCTCAAATGAAATGAACTGGACATTAAATATGCACAATAGTAAAATGCATACAAATGAATCCAGCATCGTAAGAAATCCAGAAATGAATATGTAAAACACTGATGGGGACCGTTTTAATGCATAAGCATGACTCTTTAAGTGTATGTTGCTTTAATACTTAACACATTTGTGCTTATGTAATGATTTCTGCACACGTTTTACTTGCAATGGAGTGTTTTTGCAGTATGATGCTAATCACCTCACTTGTACATTTGTGTTTTCAGGCTCGTAGTAAACTGTCACTGATCCAAGAGAACCAGAAGGAGGTGACCAAGACCATAGACCAGTACAACAGCGCTATAAACAACATCAACGGAGGAAACTTAAGCAACCTCCCAGACCTTAGTGAGGGATTTACTGAGAAAGACCATGCAGGTGTCGGGAGCATCATGGTGAGAGAGACATACGTATAACAAGACCACAGTTAATTTGACCACATCTTTATCAGAAGAACAGTCACACATAACCTCATGAATATGTTTTATTTCCTGTAAGTCATACATTGACGTTCTTTTGTTTCTGGATATGTGTTGTGCCTTTTGGTATGACACAGTGTTGTAAAGGTTTCACTCCCCTTTGTAAACGTGTTTTTGTGTGGTGTGTTGTTTCCTCAGAATAACTCTCTCAAATCAAAGATAGCCATGTTCAACAACAACAGTAGCAGCAGCAGCAGCAGCAGCACTACTAAGGAGACTTCAGCAGACCCCTTCCAGAGAGAGGACCCCTTCAAGTCAGACCTCTTCAAAGGTACGTGCTCGGATTGTTTTTCAGTTTCCACACACAATCTTTTCAGTTGTTGAAGGCCATCCCTGCTCTGTCGGCTACAGTTGCCTAGTAAACACCAACCAGTGTCACAGTGAGTAAGTGTTTCCACTTCGTGTACCTACAGTATCTGGTGCCAATGTGTCTCGTCTTAATAAAATGGAAATATTTGTTGTACTCTCCGGTCTGTTGGAATTCACACATGTACCATGGAAAAATCAAATAAGTGGTTGATTGTTACTTGTGCCTTCATATTTGTCTTTCGATGTCTGTAACCAGCTACTACTTTGTTGGTGTTTTTTATACAATGACAAAGTAGCTGAATTAGAGATATAACCTTGTCTGAGTCGTAGAACTCTTCTAAACACTATTCTGTACTTTCTAGTTGATCCGTTTGGAGGTGATCCTTTCAAAGAGAGTGACCCCTTCAAGGGGACCTCATCTGAAGATTTCTTCAAGAGGTCTGACAAGTCCGACCCGTTTGGATCCTCAGACCCCTTTGGTCGAAGACCCACTCCACCAGCCAAGGTATCTCTGCCTTTTTATCAATTAAATGACACACGTTGTAGTGACACACATGGACGTGGTGATTCAGCTGCAAACAGAAATGTCTGCATGTTACGATCATTGCCTGTCTGTATTGTAAACATCGCGTGAGTGGTTTGTTTATTTCTCCTTTTTCTCAGCCAAGTGGCTTCAGCAGCAGTGATCCATTCACATCTAACAGCCCAAAACCCAAGGATTCAGGTATGTCACCTGTCACAAACATCATGTGATGTAGGGAAACTGTGGCTTTAAATGACACACCAGCCTGGTCCATCATCTGCCTGTTTTATAATACTAAACTACATTTTCAAATCTAAAATGTGTAAATTTTTCTGTACTTCTGTCTGACATCACAAATGTGTAGGTGATGTGTTAAATTTCAAAAGTGTAGTCATGAAGTTTTTCATTTTACTCATTTTAACTATAACATGTTAATGTGAAAATGATTATTTCTCCTTGAAGACCAGAAATGCTAGACCCATTTTGTCATTGTCCAACTGGCTGGTCCAAAGAGAAGAATATCTGCAGTACATGCACAGACTGATGTAGAGGTCATTAAGTACTGCGCAAAAGTTATAGCACAGGACATTTCAGGGTTGAAATGAGTATACACATTTATTTATTCGTCTTCAGATACAATTTGAATATAGGATGTATGAGCACAGCCTTAAAATACAAAAAAATGGGTTGCAAAGGTTTAATTCACTGTGTATTGCGATGCCTGACAAGAGGACAAAAATGTTGAACGAAATCTGCTTTAAAATGTCAGACAATGAATGCAATAAGTCTGATATTAACTGAACAAAAGGGTTAAAAGCTTGTGAAGTACAAAGGGAAGTCACAGTAAATACTATATCATTAGTTTGTGGAAGCAGTGTGGATCTTGGAAGCTTTCGTTTTTACTGTTGTTCGTGCTACACATTTACCCAGATTGTATTTCAATACAGAGACGCAGGTGTGTGTGTGTGTGTGTGTTTTCATCAGAGCTTGACAAACGTTGGACTTGGACACAGTACTGTATATGTTATTAAAATCTGTCTTTTCGTTCTTTATATCTAAACTGGTCTTCAGAGAAGTTAATTTTTTTCAGTTTTTCTTTACGTCTTAATATCTAGAACCACATTAGATTAGACATACCTTTATTTGTCCCACTCGGGGAAAATTCATTTTCAGTATTTGAAGTATTTTTTTATACTGCTGACCTTACTTAATTTGGGAAGTCAAGCGGTTAAATGTATTTAAACCAAAGCATCTACAAAATGATTACACTTCTTTTCATGTGTGATGTGTTGGGTATATTGAAGTGAATATGCAGTTTCAGACTTGAAAGCGAAGCTGCACGGTCATCTCTGCACTAAAATACGTGCAGATTTTCTGTTCAGATTTCTTAGAACACCGCTTTTATAACTGACATCAGAAGGTGAGAGAACATTCAGTTGTGCAACATGACTCAAAAGGCTCATTCTTTGCAATTTCGGGTGACGCGTCAGATTTGGATTTTATTTTCGGGGGCATTGGGGGCAAACAATTTTTACTCACTGCGGCTTCACATTTTCCTGTGGTTCGGAGGCTATTTTTAGCAAAGCACCTACGCATTTAACTACTGGCCAACTAAAAATACCCACCCCCCCTACCCTGGAAAAACAGGAGGGCCACAGGAGCCAAGCATAACAGAAACTCTGTGACTGCTGGTCCCTCTACTAGAATACACTGCCACCCCTTTAACCTGTTCCCTCCTGTTTCTGCTCTGCCTTTATATCTGCTTCCATTGAGCCTCATCGGCCTCATTCGGTACGGAAGTTGTTTTAAGACGGTGGCTACTGCCATACAACACACAGAGGCAACTGTAGCCCTGAGTCCAGTTACTGTGCGTAAAGGAAAACACCACTCGGCACACATGAATGGGGTCTTTTGTGGTTACACATTCACAACAAACATATTCTGTTACAATGTTTTGTTTTTTCACTGTAACCGTCCACACTTGGACATTTTTTTTTCATTAAGTTGCATACCAATGCAGCGTCAACACAACCCCGGCACAGTTCTAGTCAACAGTCCGCCGACTGACACCTTTAATTAGCAGGTTGAATGCATACGTCAGTGTACACAAAACCTCTTGCTTTCCAGGTTGTCGTGCTTTTATTTTTTTGTGAAATGTCACGGAAAATTTAGCAGTCACGCCACATTCCCTCATTTTCTGAGAATAGGTTTTCAGTGTGCGGTTTGAACTTTATTAGATTTTCCATCTCTTTCCATCGACATATTCAAACGTTCCAAATTGTTGTTGCTTGTTCTTTAGTCACAGATGTGTTTGGGACAGCGGACCCCTTTGGAGGCAGCTCTTTTGGAGGTGGATTTGCAGACTTTAGTCAGATGTCTAAGGTAAACTCTGCCACTTTCACCATAACGCAGTATTTTTCACCAAAGCTCTGCCAGTAATTATGCTCTTTATTTATTCATTCATTCATTCATACATAGTCTTTCATTTGTTCATTTATTACCAACTTATTACATTTATATAAACTGTTTCATTTTGAAGGTTATTCAATTGTGATACTTAACCCTTATTTTTAATCTTTTCTGTGTGAGCAGAAGTCAGACAACCCTGTACTCCCGACAAAGAAAAACGTGCCTAACCGGCCTGCACCTCCATACGGTAAGTCCTGGTTTCAATAATGTGTCACATTCAAAGTAACTATGCTTGCAGCTTAACTTGACATGAACAATTCAGTCGTGATGAGAACAATCACCATCAGCATGTAATGGGGTTAAACCACTGTTTGTATATGAGTTGAGTGTATATAAAGATGGACACCATGACGGCTCCCTTAAAGTCGCCCACTTGTCCCGTCTTGCTAAACCCATCTCCATGCTTCGTTTTAGCTCCACGCTAGTACTAGAGCTGATCAGAATTCATTAATGTGATGTCCTTAGTATTACCTCAGAGATTCATTGTCAAATATTTGGTGACATTTAATGGTTAAGATCGAACTCAATCCCACGCCCTAATCTACAGCAACCACGACAGAACTGTCATTAGTCTGTGTTTGCTCTGTATTCAAGATGATATTATTTTCAAGCTCAATATAGTAATGCCACAACACTGGGTGCCACCCCCAATAGGGGACACAAGACCACTGTTCGTATTGTGGGTAGGAGAATAAAAGCTTTAACTTGCATCATATTAAGTGACTTTTTTTGTATCATTTTAACATCCTGGTTGTTAGTGCAAATGTTCCAGAGAAACCAGCCATTGTGTCATCCAAGACGAGTGTTATTTGTTTAAAGAAAGTCAGATCATCCAAACAACCCATAGGAGTGTTTTCCCTGTCAGCTGAAACAACCAATCGCTATCAAGAACTCATTAGACGCATAGGGATCCCAGCGAGGCGGTCAGCTGATCGGCAGGCGTGGTGTGTCTAGCTGTGCTTTAAACCCGTTGAGTTCTATGCTGTTTGTTTAGAGGAGTTGAAATGAGTATACAGAGTTGATTTTATTACACTCATTCACTGCCATTTGTTCACAGCTGTACTGGACCATAATGCAACTTGTTTCGGTACTCTGTGTGATTGTTATTGGAGGGACTTTTTTCTTTTTCCTTTTTTTTGTCCCCTGATACTATGTTGAAAAACCTAACTTCCCTTTTGTGCTGTGATGCTGCAGAGCATGTAGGGAACAGGAAAGCTGTCAGATGAGATACTACAGGTTTCCATAGTAATGTCAACTTGGCAGCGTCTACAGCTGTATTAAATATGTTCAGTCAATAAACCCTGTAGAGCTGTCTGAAGCGAAACCTGCGACGAGCGTCACTGTTATTTGTCTTTGGGATGATTGTAGCCTCCAGTTCACGTTGTGCTCTGTGTGTTTGTGAAATCACTCTGTACTCACGGTGCCCTTCCGCGGTGACCTTGCAGTTATTTTCTAAGCAGAAGCCACAGCGTGGGAAAGCTGGTGTTCCCCTTTGCTTTGCCACTCAGAGTGTTTTAGTGTCGCCCGCCTCCAGAGATGTTCCTTGATACATGATAGGACAGTGAAAAACCCAGATGCTGCTGCAGTAGCACACACATAATGTTTATTAATTTGGAATATGTATATCTGAATATCATCTGAAACTGTGCTCGGCACTTTTCCTGCTTCTTTTCTCATAAATATAACAATTGTAAGTGTTTTACTAAAGCTGTATTCACATTAAAGCGTGGTTGGATAATGATGCACCTAGAAAAATACAAACTCCATCTGAAGGTATTCTAACACAAGAAATAAGCCATTATACTCACATTATAATACAGACAATAATAAAGAAAGTGAATGTGTTCAAAGTTTTACTGTTGGGCATGGGTGTGTCCCTCTTTTACAACTGTGTTCCAAAAAAGCAACAACTGTGCTTGTTGGGCTTCATTGCTTCAATAAGCGTCACTCCAAAAAAATGTGGTTAACACCTTTTTTTAAATCAATATCACTTTCTCTTGGCTACCATGAGTACTCTTTGCTTAACTGGCTTCCTGCAAAATTTTAGCAGCACATTATGACACATTGGCCTCTTTAGTGTGAGCTTATTTTCCCAAGAGGCCGAGCAGCTCGTTGTAATGTAATTTGGTGTTTGTCATTAAATGTCTTCCTTCTCCGGTAGGTTTTGTCAGTGCGTCAGAGGGCAATGACTGTCTTAAAATGGCACAGTCCAGTAAAGTATCCAAAGACTGTCCTGTGGCTTTTGCAGAGTTTGGCTCCGTAAGTGGAGGCTACTTCAAGTGTTTAGTTTTTTTTTTTGGGTCAAGAGTGTTGTGGCATGAGCTGCTGATATCTTGATCTAACTCTGCAAACTGTAGAGCTCAGCAACTTCGGCTCTTTGTGACTCAGCCTCATCTGTCAACTTTCACTCACGCAGGAAGTATCTGCATTGACTGGCTTCTGGACTAATACGCCCAACATCATTAAACTCCCACGTTTGCATGACGGACTCCTCAAAGCCTCGGTCCACGTGTGTTGTACTGTAGCTCCACCTGGGAGAGGGTCTTGCCTGCTTGTCTTGTGCTTTTCAGAGGAAGTCCCGATGCCATGTTGGTGAACTTGCCCAGTGAGGTAGCACTTGAGGAACATTCTTCAGGGTTTCACGTGCAAGTTAAAGGCTTAGTCGCTGTCAAAGCATGATGTGCCTCGGAGCAGAGCGCAACAGAGTAAATCCGCGTCAATTGTCCTCTGTCGTCCGCTGCTTTGCCGTCGTGCTTAGTTTTAACCGCTGCGTTCTCTCGGCCAGAGACGATGCATGGCAGCATTTATTGCCTGGTTTGTATCACTTGACATGAATTAATGTTATTACTCATACCAGCATGACAGTTGTGGAATGAATTTGGTTGTGTGTATCTGATATCTATACTGTAGCTTTGTATTGTAATTGTTGTTTTTCTGCCAGGGTCTGAACAAGGAAAGGTAAGAGTAACCAGGGTGCTGTGGTCCTCTTCAGTCCTTTGCATGTGAACAACCAGACTGGTCTCAATGAATCATCTGAGTACAGGCAGTAATTCAGCTGCATGAATATTTCTTCTAAGTACACTCAAGTCATGTTGATCATTGCTTTTGATGTATAGGGGGATATATGTTGCCGGTAATTTGCGGCAGCACCAGCAGTTTCATCACCAGCTGTATCACTGAGAACAAAGGGCTGGGTATCACTGCTAAACCTCAGCTTTGGGAACAGTTCGTAAACTAGATAATATTAAAATCAATCAGATGGAGTTTATTTAAAAAGGAAAGAACATAACTTAACACATTTTGATTCAGATGTTTACTTATTTTTTAAGCAGCGGTGATGAGCTTAGAGATCTTAGACCTCAGAATATACACCTGTTTACCACAGTGGGATTTTAACTTTTGTTTCAGCTCTTTGGCTTTACTACTAAATGCTTAATAGTTTAGTTTTTAACCTTATTTCTAACTGTAAACATGCAAGACCCATAGAGAACCGAATAACACACAAAAGAACCTTGACATAGTAAGTAATTTACAGCATCAGTTTGATTGGTGTGTGTTGCTGCAGTAATCACACAGTAACACCATCGTGTGTGTGTGTGTGTGTATGTATATATACACACATGCATACACACACACTGTGTATGAATAAAGGTAAATGAGAAGAGGTTTCATCAAAGACTTGATCATCACATGTCAAACCTTCCCAGACACAAAGCCGCCTCAGACCAGCACAGAATGAACCTTCATCATTAAGAAAACACTGATCTCAGCTCAGATCTGCTTCAGACATTCAAGGGTGAAATCTCCTTAGAAATAGTTAAATACTTACATAGTTTTATTGTCATTGAGCAAGTTAAAATCAGAGATGCTTTGCAGAATGAAAAGCCTGTACACAGTCCTTATTAAAAACACATGGGATAAAAGTATTACTAAAAGTGCATTCAGTGAATAATTAAAGACTACAAAACCATGATGATACAGTAAGTAGATTTGTGTCATTGTATCAGTTTTTGGCAGAAATCTTCTTTCTTCTTTCAGCAGCTCATTGTGTGTCGTATACATTTATAATTCGGTACCCAGCCCTACTCAGTCTTTTATCAAGTTTTTATTATTGCTTTCTTAGCTTTTCGTAAATTATTATCTGTGTGCGTGTGTGTGTTTGCTCCTCAAATCATTTTGTGTCAAATCACATAGACGACTGTTTTCAATCTTAGTTGCAGATTATCTCCAAATTCCCTGCATTGTTTTATCCGATTGTTTTTTTGGATTGCCATGCCAACCATACCAGTCTTTGGCTCATGTCTGACGTTTGCTCGTCTCGCCGCAGTTTGGAAGTGAGAACCAGCAGCTGGAGTGGGCCAAGCGGGAGAGTGAGCGTGAGGAGCAGGAGCGGCTGAGGAGGCTCCAGCTCCAGGAGCAGCAGGACCTGGAGCTGGCCATCGCTCTGAGCCGGGCCGACATGCCCGGTGCCTGAATACTCCGAGGCCTGTGTGGACCACAAGCACCCCCCCCCTTTCCTCTTCCGCCACAGGGTCCATGGGCACACGACAGCACCGACTCCGTGTGGCCACAGCAGCCCCTGTTTCTAATCTGTGTAAAGACTAGTGTTTCTCTAGCCATGACTGGCTGGACTCATGGCAAAGCGACTCCACATTTAGCCGCCGGTTCTGGTTCATTGCTCCCAAACTACATGGCAACTATAATCACGGACAATAGGAAGCCACTTGATTCAAGCCTGGCCTCATCCTGTGCAGGAACCAGAACCAGCTGCAGCCGATACCTAACTCCACACGATCACCAAGCCTTATCCCAAAGCTGTGTGTTTGCAAGGAAATTAACTTTTAACAATATTTTACCGTGTTATTTATATACAGAAGCAACGAATCTGTGGTTGTATGAAGTACTTATAAAGTGCACTGCATAGCCTCTAAGCTTTTTAACTTTTTAATACTAGAAACATATTCACATCGGAGGTCAAAAACTTGCGTCACGACTGGGTTTGGCCTTTTTGTTGTTTTTTTTTCCTACATTCGGACGGTGGCCATGTTCCAATCAGACCAAATGAACTACCGCCTTCTCTATAGTGTCATTTAACTCTATCAAACCGTTATGTACGTTGCCAAGTGGGTTAACACTACAGTGAGCTGTTACCAAACAGTAGCAAAGACTGTTTTTTATTTGAACATCCTTCTGAGAACATCATGAGATTCTAATGATCAACAAGAGAGCAATGAAATTATGACACTTATTGTTGATACAAGTCGAAAACAGCTCTGTCGTGTATTCAAGAGTGTTAGAGTTTCTCACCCTGATCGCCACCTCAGCAGGAAATGTCCACTGTTTTGAAGTCTGTGTAAATTCTCAGACCAAGTCTTCATCACATTCATACGTCCATGTGAGTGGAGCATACCTCAGAAGTGTAATAAACACAAACCTTTGACCTGCTCTTCATGTTTCTCCTGGTCAAACAAATCAAACACCTGAAGAGTGTGTAAATTCTCATTGGTCCAGGTCAAAGGCACCTCTCGGCAATGTAATCATGGCAACTGGACTGAGTTTTGTCGTGGAAGACATTGACCCCTTATCCAAGTGGCTTCATCAGTTGCTGCAAGAACTGATGAAGCCACTTCAATTCAGTTGCCTAGTGACACTTTGTGAAGATGTTCTATTGTGGTTTAAAGATACAAAGTATATACAGTATATTATGATTAGCATGATGAAAACATGATGATAATTATCTTTATTGTTTTATCGTCGAGCTCTGACTCTGGGACGGGGCCGGAAAAAAAAAAATTTTCTTTGCCTTTTTAACAATGTTTTATTTACCTTTTATAACTACAAACCTACAGTTGTGAAGTGCATGAAGTGAGAAGATGCTGAATGAATTGAAGATGTGATACAAATGGAAATCTGCAGTGCATGTAAATGTAGAATACCATTGGGAATAATCTACGATGATGATGATAGCATTTAAATCCAGGTTTTGCTTCTGTCAAACATGACCTAACCTGGGTTCAGGTGGGTCGGCTCCAGCGGTTGCCATGGTAACGGTCACAGGCCTGCTCTTTCCTTGTCTTCCAAACTCCCCCAGTCCACCTGGAGTTCCGCCTGTAAAGTCTGCGCTTCGTCAAATGATTGTATCGCTCCAGAGACTTGCACTCCCTCCAATGAATGCCTCGTCCAATGGAAATACGTCGTTCATACTGGTGCTGTTACACTCTGCCTCTGTTCTTTTTTTTTTTTTTTTTTTTTTTTTAACTCTTCCATTACTTGACGCTGATGCTCATCTCTACTACCTAATTCAGGTGTTTTCTCTTGTCTTTATCCTTTTGGTGAATGTCTGTCTCAAGATCGGGTTGGAGGACATTTGTTTTCAAGCCTTTGAATCATCGTGTGTGTGTGTGTGTATGAATATACACTAATCAGGTTTATTGGGCACATATTTTATGCACTGTATATTCCAGGACTCACTGGACATGTACAGAGGGACGGCGCCTTATTTATCGACATATCAACATTGTAACATATTATTGCACAGTATGTATGTAATTATAACTGAACTGAATAAAGACTCATTTTAACATTCCTTTACAAATACAGCACGCCTTGTGCAGTGAGTCGTGTGTGTGTGTATGTGTATGGAGAATAACATGTTGGTGATAAATATAGAATTTACACAGGTGTCTCGATGAACATGAGTCTACACAGAGGTGATGGATCACTGTGGTAGGGCTTGAGTCAACTCTAGTCTGACATCTATTATTTCTAGAAATGTTGCCAAAAACACAATGCAGAGTTAAGCCCTACTAAACTCATGATGGATCGTTTATGTATTTTAAGACGTTGCTAAAGTACACACTGCATTTCCTCCAGTTACTCAAGTTCAGTTGTGTTAAAAAAAAAAAAAAAAAAAAAAAAGAGGCAGTGGTTTCTACTGAGTTGAAAAGTGACTGATAGGTTAGATACAGTAGAAATCCATTGGTTGTTTGGGCAGATCCCACAGGAGACTGAGGTTACAACAGCAGCTCAACAACAAATACACAGAATAGAGAATCTTA
>JAPTHA010000010.1:228400-251258 GCA_029814585.1 Gymnapogon annona
GAGGGTGAATGCATGGATCCTGGAGGAATACTCTTTCATCTTGTCTTCACTACTGTTGTATGTACAGCAAAATGACAATAAACTTTATTTGATTTGATTTGAGCTCTATATACCTGAGCAGGACTTGTGGGACATAGGAGGGCAGAGGTCACCAAAGGAGAAGAAGTTTAACAGAATAGCCTTGTGATGTTCCATGACAAGGAGCAGCTCAAGCAGGTTTAGTCGACGCCAAAAGGCAGGTCTGCTTTGGTGTGTAACCTTGAGGAAAACATACACGCACAGTTTTTTCTTATCTTCCGCAACAATCAACATTTATTTCCAGGTCAAATGACTGCAGTATTTAAGGGTGTTTATGGCTCCGCCTTCAATCAGCACCAATGAAACACTACTTTTCACTCTTTCCATCAACTACTTTTCACCCCATTGCTCGTCAGAAGGCCGTTATGATTTCTATGTTCATTTTTACAAGCCTCATCATTGTGCAAAATGTATACTGATACATCAGCCTGTGACATCCCTCAACATAAAAACCTGAACGGCAAATCCAAAGGAGTCCACTATTTACTTTGACACATAATTAAAGATTACACACACATCTGATTTTGTTGTAAATGGTATTAACAGTCAACTACACGTGCGCTTCCATCCAGCAGTTTTTATTCACATTTACACGTTTTAAAAACAGTCTGAACTATTTCTTTCATACTAAAATGAACATGGATAGATATCAACAGGTCCATCGCTGTTGTCTTTGTTAATGATGTCCTGTTCAGACAGATCATTGGTGGATGTCTTTGTTTGCGACGTGAGAGCTCAGCGAAAACAAATCCGTGTTTTACGCTGAAAATATTTGCATCCCACGCAAATGTACGATTTTAATAATCGTAAAAATATATTGCATAATTAGTTGTTTGTTTTTTTTTATGTCCCCAGTGTTTAGGGCAGAGATTTGTAACTCTGGTCCTGGAGGGCTGGTGTCCTGCATGTTTTCCTCTTCCATCACACCTGGTTTCATTAATGATCAGCTCATCACCAAGTTCTGCAGGAGCCTGATGATGATGTAATGGTGTCCAGGTGTGATGGAAGAAGGAAACATCTCAAACCCGCAGGACACAGGCCTTCGAGGCCCGTGCAAAAAAATTTAGCAGGACACCCCCCTCTGCCCCCCTCAGTGCCATACAAAATGAACACAATAAATATTGCAAATAAAACTGTCAAAGTATAAAAGTACTAAAGAGGGTTAGATTAGAACCATTTTGAAACCACATGTTAAACACAAACTAGAGACTCCAAGTCTAATGTAAGTGTTTATTTTAACCCTTACATGTCTTCTGTTATACATGAACCTTTGCTCAGAGTCGGGATGGATGTTTGAAGACAGATACAGGTAGAAAACAGCTGATCTAAATGTGAGTTGAGGCTGCTTTGTAAAGTCATACATCAGTCAGAGCAGAACGTTTGGTCTTAAAACTATGAAAGAAAGTTTTTCCAGCTTTAAAGGCAAATCCTCCTGGACTCGGCTGTTTGGACTCTGATCATCTCTGTGTCTCGTACTCTCCTTTTGTGGCTGATTGCACGTTCTATCATCCATATTTCATAACATTTCATAAGACAAATTTCATGAGATCCGAGGTTTTTTTTTCCTCCCTCGTCTGAAACCCTGGCACCTGCGAAATGCCGAACGTGGCGTTGAGGAGCACACATGGAGCGCTGTATAAATGATGGTAGTTGTTACGGCAGGACGTTTTTCCTACGTGCGTCAGGTTTCAGGCTGATTCAACATGACTCTCGACTGCGTTCTTTGATGTTCGACATGTCACACACAGCCCGTTAGTCTCGGGGAGTTTGTTGTGGTGTGGGACGCGCTGTACTCTGTGCGTGTGTTTACTTTGCTGCTGTCTATGAGGAGCTCGCCTCAGAGGCGCAGAATAAACAGAAGCCCAAACAGAATCCCGATGTCAGGATCCAGAACCGTTTAACCTCAGCAAAGGCCCGTTGAGTGGACGGTAATTGTTGGTGCGCTTTTGAATTCTCGCTATTGTCATGCGTCTGCGAGGAAAGCGGAGCTGCAGTAATGGGACAATGAAGCCCCGCTGCAAAACGTCTGCAGAGTGACACTGATGTCAAACACATGTTTCCCCCCACAGCCCAACAGAAATAGACAAACCTATTTAGAGGCCTGGTTTGCACGCAGGCTCCAAAGGACTGATGTTTGCAATCTGCCAGCCACTGCGGGTTTTTACATGATCAGTAATTCAAAAAGTGGTTGGGCCAAAGAATTTGCCTTGTACCTCTTTGTTTTGCTGTTGCCATGCACTTGTGCTAAAATACCGCTTGGTGCAACGAGCTGGCGTTGAGACGGCGCAAAGTATGTCGGACGCCGTCCAAGGCCTATCGAATGTCCGGAGTAGACGGAGGCAGGAAAAACACAAATATTTTCAGTAGCAGGGAAGCAAAAACCCAAAAGAGGCGCTTCGGGTGGACAATCAAAGTGAATTAGGGGGTTTCTGATGAGCAACGTCGATGCTTATTACAGCTGTTAGCGTCCGGATAATCTCCAGATGTAGAGTCAGTTCGAGTTGTCGATGGTGAAAATAGCAGCCGTGAGGAGGGTTGTTATTTTTTTTCTTTCCCCCCCGTCTCTCTCTGTCTCTCTCTCTCTCTGTTTGGCGCTGCTGTAGATCTGCGATTGCTATTACCCGGAGCGCAAGGTGTTCCCCTGTGCACTTGTCTTTCTTTATCCCAGTATAAAACGTGAAGCAGAGTTCTGCCAAAGCTCATCCACAGCCTTTGAAGCTCACGTCTAACAGCCAGGTGCCCCCGCGCCATCTCAGACAAGACGTGCCGGGATTTGATGCCATTGTGCTATGAGAAAAAAGACCTCTCCGATTCTTCGCCGCCTCGAGCGACGTTCGCTTTTGACGCTTTTGTTCCAGGACAGAAAGGAGTGAAAGACTTCCTTCTTTGCTATAGAACATAAATCATTCCTAATAATACATGAGCACATTAAATGTTTCTTCTCTTTGATACTTTTAATAAAGGAGGACATGCTTTTTTTCCAGCAGGACTTCCTTCTCTTACATGTAGTTGGTTTTTCTGGGGGGTTTTGTTGACTTTCTCTCCGGCCTTTGCATAGAGTCGCCTAAGAAAAGCATTACTGAGACAGGCCTGTAGATTTGGCCCTAGGTTGTAAAGGAGGGTAATTATGGATATTTTCACATAATCCGTCGACAGTGCGGGACGTGCCGCAACATTGTCAACCCTCGACTGAGAGGAAAGACAAACATGCTCCTATAGGCCGACGGAGGACGACCCAGGACACGACTCCTGTCCTGACACTGACAGTGGATGAAAACACAAGAGAATTAGGTTTACCAGCTTACAAAACACACACATCCACTGACAGCCAACGTTCAGAGACTCTTTGTGTGTGTGTGTGTGTGTGTGTGTGTGTGTGTGTGTGTGTGTGTGTGTGTTTTGCTTTTGCCATGACAGTATCCATGGTGGTTTTCCAGGAACATAAGCAAACTGAACTCTGAAAAGGTTGACTTGTAAAAAAAAAAAAAAAAAAAAAAAGTCAGCCTCTGTAATACATATATTTTCGTCGTGTCTGTGGTTAGAGTTTCTGCTTCTATTAGAAGACGTTTGTCCCGACAGACATATCTATGAGTGACTCATGCAACTTCTGCAGCTGTGTTTGTTGAACAATCGGGAGCAAATGTGAACCGCGTGAAATATGATTGAGTCCATTACCTTTGAGTGCAATACATGTTCCAGCCAGGCTTTGGCTTTGTGGACCCCAGTTGTGAGGGGATCAATATGCTAAGGTGTATCGTTTGTCTTATTTAAAGCCAGCCTGAATGCTCACAGTATGACGCACTACGCTGTTATACTTTAAACAGGATGAGGTATTGGGGTTTTTCTTCATCGTCACTGTCATTGTATATAACTCACACTGTCATATGCATAACAACACGAGTAAAAGTGGTAGTTTAAATTGACCGGTTAACTTACATAGGATGGCTGGTGAGAAGAAACCACCAAACATGAGAATGTGAAAACTCCGCTCCAAAAAGGCCTCATTGGTTGAAATATGGACACAAACATGAAAAGCTCATAGTTTGCTTTATGATCTGGCTACATACTCCTCCACATACTTAACATCTAGCAGGATGCTAGATGCTTTTTTGACCCCCAACTCAAAAGTTGAGGTCAAAAAAGGCTCAGTTTCACCTCTTTGCTCCAGCACTCAGTGAGTCACATGATTTACAGCTCATGAGAGGAACGCCTGTGTGACAGTTTGGAGGATTCAATACAATATAAAGGTATTGATCACAAATCTATTAATTAAGAATATATGGCATTTTGGGAAATCGATGTATCACTAATCATCATGGAGCACCTGGGCGGCTGTGGCTCAGTTGGTACAAGGCTTGGCTGAAAGGTCGGTGGTTCAAATCCTAGCTCCGACTGTCCACATGTGTCCTTGAGCAAGACACTGAACCCTCAATTGCTCCCAGTGGTGTCACAGGTGTGTGAATGAGTACATCTACCTAATGGGTAGATGTGAGGCAGTGTAAAACCCTTTGAGTACCATAACATGTCTAGAAAAGCACTATAGTGCAGTACGTTTGTACACAGAGTACGGTCTGAAGTGGACTGAGGTCTCTATGCAAATATGGAACCATTGACACTTCAAACTGTCTAACAGCGGATAAATGACAACATAAATGACTGGATGATGAGACCAAGTCAGCTCATACAGCCATGTAGGTCCAGAACCAGGCCATATCACGTCATTAGAGACCCGTGAAAAGAATCATGGTTCAATAAGACGAGTTTCATTGTAAAGTGAAACTCTGATCAGAGCAGATGAGTTTAAGAGAATATAATACAGGAAAGCTACTGTACATGTATCAATCTGACACTAGTCTTGCGTTCAACCTGACTCACAGGACGCTTTGATGCCTCAGTTCAGTGTTCAGTCGATCAGCTGAGTGAATTCAGGACTAGGTTGAACCATGTCACACCCTGAAAGTCAAAGTGAGTAAAAGTAAAATTTATGTCATTCAACCAGCTATGTTTTTTGTTTTTCTGGGACTGAGTCTAATCTATTCTGGGAAACTGCACTATTATGACAGGGGACGTAAGTGTCCAGCGTTTAACACGGACATCAGTAAAAAATGAATAAATAAGTATTTGTTCAGTCTCATGCACCTTATGAGCCCCTAAAACATACAATATAGGCCAACTTCCGCAATTTTACTGAAACATTATTTGGAATTGAATCAAATACAAATGTGAAATATCAAGAATCTTATCACAAATCAACGTAACAGCCAAAATATTAACCAGTAAATCAACAACCGGTCAACTCAATTGCACAATACACATTATAAAATGACGAGCGCTGGTTGAAACCATTAAAAGGTCAGCGTGCTCCAGATCTGTGAAGACTTAACCTGCCCATGAGTTAAGTTGTCAAGGAAAAAGGCGTTGTGAAACACCAACATGAGAGATCGCACCGGAAGTAAATATAGCGACAGTGCCAAATGTTTACTGTGATGTGCACTTTGACCCAGTGACTCAGCAGACGGCCGACCCAAGTCTAATGAGGCCGTAGGAGCTGCTGTCACGTACGGCGTCGGGCCATGTAAGCGGCGACGTGAGGCCCTGAGCCCGGTGCAGCTCACAGCAGCTCCTGGAGGCCAGTGGGCTTCAACACATACATACAGTCTTTAAACTAATATTGTTCCACAGTCTACACAAGAGGATGGAAATGTATCCGCGGCGGCCGAGGAATACCATCATGTAAAAATCAGCGAGGACCACCCACCAAGTGTGTTTTTTCAAACCGGCGTGACAACTATTTCAGGTTTTTGTGGGAGGAAGCGCCTCTCATTCCGCTTCACCTCCAGTGAAACACCTTTTTCACCCATTACTGTCTCTTAGTGACTCATCAGCTGTTTGTATTTCACAACTGAGAGCGAGAGGCTTCACACACACGATTATAGGGGCACTGTTGCGTGCCAGAGAGGGGAACGACCCGGCTTTGACGTCATGCCGGGATCAGAGTCCCACGGCGACGCGGAGGATTCCCTCGGTTGCTAGGCAGCGGGGTTCCGTGTGTAGGTAAACACGGGGTTCCTCACGACACACCTGTGCTTGAAGTCGACACTGCCACGCTGTCACACCGTATCTTGCCTCATCACACTGTTGAGTAACCATAGTTATTTTCCATTGACGAGAACTATCAGCCATAAAAATCACTGAGCAATATGTAACGTCGACATGGCAACAAAATAGCTCACTGAGGGAAAGGTGAAGCCTTTGTGGCGTCCACCTGTTTATCAGAATGTGTTATACGTGCAATTTGGCACAAAGTGGAAACTCAAAGTGTGTCATGAGTGATTACTTTTAATACACAGACTTGTGGTTTCAATTATTATCTGAAACATGACTTGTAGAATATAATAGAACAGAATAGAATAGACTTTATTGTCACTGTGCAAAGGAACAGTGAAATTGGCGCGGTGCTCATCATCCACAGTGTAAAGAGTAAAAACATTGCAAACATATAGGCATTATAAAAAGACAGTATATTAGGAACAATTAAAAAAAATACATGTAAGACAAAGAATTTATAAAAACAGTCTGAATAAATAGATTTAAACATACATATCGTTAATAAGCACTTCTGCTGAATATGTGTAACTGCTCAGTCAACGTCACCTTGACCCTCCAGTTTGCCTTCACTGATCACTTCTACCAATAAGCAATAATCATTGCTTATGAAATTGTACATGAATTCAGAGCTTAATATCTTTTGCTCAGTAAACTGACCTTATGATGATTATTATGAATAAGAGCAAGTTGTGCTTATGTAACAAAAAACCCCACAAAACTGCTGGTGTTCACAATCTCTAAATAAGATAAATTCATTAATGGGAATTAATCTTGGATAAGGAGATAAGATAGAGCATTATCTGGGGCCGTACATGCCATTTATGAGAGTTAACAGCAATATAACCATAAAAAGTCATTACTAGTAGTAATGGTATGTAAGAAACGGTCAAAATAAAGTGTTCCTTTATTTAAAAAAAAACACGTTATTGAAAATACGCAAAGCACTATTTCACATAGAAAAGATCTGTAAAAAATACTTAAGTAATAAAATGTGAACATTGCATGATACTAGTTCATAAATAATCAAGCTGCTGTAACAATATGAGCCCAAGACTTTGACACACGAGACCCGTTTCCAAAAGAGCACGGTCACAGGAACAATCTACTAACGTTGGTTTCGAACCCACTCTATATTTTATTACATTGTTCATCCCAGCTGCTGAACTTTCCAACTGAAAACATTTGTAAGAGAAACTTGTTAAAAGTTACACAACTGAATAACTAGTGGTGTGTAACCGGTTACACATCGAAACCAACTGTAGTCGTATAAAAGGCCGCGATGAATCACTACAGCAAATAACGTCATAAAACAGTGATTACAGTTTTGAAATAGATGTAGAATATGGTTGTGAATTGTGAATGAAGCCGTATTAAGAAAAAGATTGAAGACTTATATGATGAATCAGTACATATTAACATGTATGTAAATAAGCAAATAGTTAATGGTCGGTAATAGTCAATGTGGATCAATGAATATCAAGTCTCATAACAACAAAAATCTCCTCAGTAATTGAGAGATTAGTTTTGACAACCCTTCTGTTACTGTCAGATAAGAATGTGTACAGTGCTTATGTTCAATATTTGTGAACATGAGAGAGGATACACACGTGGGGTCTGGTGAAATAAGAGGCCGTCTGTAAATAATCCCACTACACGAGGAGCGGCGTCCCCCTCCTCAGAGGCCGACTCTGTCCGTGAATGAGACCTTCTCATCAGGTGCCAAATATTAGATTCACGTCCTCTGCCAAGTATTAAAGAACGTATGCCGCGCCGAGGCCAGGGAGTGGACCAATGGCTGCACAGTGGCGGTTTTCTTTGTTTTTTTTTTACGACTCAGAAACACCTGAATGTCTATGGAAACACAATCCTGTCAGAAATGCATTGACATCTACCTCTGACCTTCTTTCAACTAAGAGACTGATGCAGAGATGACGGTAATCTAACATCAGGCTGTGCTACTGTCGCTATCACTGCTCCACAGGACAGGGTGTCTGTCTCACACACACACACAGTCAACTGTACACCTAGATAAGATCGAAAAATCAGACACAAACACGGGAAACCCTCTGTATAGTATTAGACACGGAAACATGTCACATGTGATGTTATCTGAGGAGCATTTTTACCTGCAACTTGAAGTTATCTCAGAAAAGCACATTCGTGTCGAGGACAACAAAAAAAAAACCACCACCAATTTTTGCCTACAGCTGGTCAACTGTGGAAATTAACATCCACAGCGAGACTAATGTTCCATTTACAACTCATAACCCAACACTGCTGAACCCATGCAGAGGCGGGGTCATCATAGAGGACGGTCTTGTTATCTATGACATTTCATGTAATGCTTTTTGGGCTGTTGTTAAATAGTTACTTTTTATTTGTATTTTTTCTTGAAATAAAATGGTTGTACCTGAATTTTGTGTTTATTAAATTATTTTTATTAACACAAATAACTATTTTGCTTAGAGATAGGATTCAACTCAGGATTTCAAGACAATAACTTGTCTTTTAGTATTTTCTACTTAATAATTTAAGTGCAATAGTTTTTAGCATTAAAGTTAAACCTACTTAAACCAATTAATTAGTTGACAAATTAGTAAGTGTAATCACTTGCCTCAAATTTTTTAAGTAAATTCTAGTGCTATATGGTAACACTCATATGAACAGAAGAATGCGACTAAACAGAAGCAAGTTAAGAATCAAGTAAAAAAATAATTAATACTAAATAAATAATGCACCTTTTGGCCAAAAATATAATTTAATTAGTTGCTTCGCTCATGATATAAACATTGCAAAGCTGGACTTCAACTTGACAACTGGAAGGCTTTGGCCAAATGGTACATTTACTGTATGTTGTCCTTTGTATTATGACCTCATGTATGAAAAGCACAATACAAATAAAGTTCAATTGATTAATTGAATAGTAAATAAAGTTAGGGTGCAGTATAGACGATATCCAATCACCTTATTCAGTGTGTAGAAGCAGTAGCAGAACAAAGCAGTTTCATATAAAAAATATAGATTCAGATCAACAGTTGTGTGGGGCCACTACTGTAACTGGACAGACTAGTAACGTTATGCTTTTCACGCTTTTAATTTATTCTGAGTCCAGTAAAACCTGTAGTAATACAAGCACATATGACCTTTGACATCCTCAACACATCTGTCCGACATTAAGGGGTTTTAGAAACAGAGCTATAGTCTTCGCACATCAAACACGGTGGGTGCATAGGACAAAGGCAAAGGTGCCCAGTGTAAAAACGAAAAAGAAAGTTCCGCACACCACTGATACTTGCAAAAGAAACAATTTATTCAAGCAATGTTTCGACCACAGCAGGGTCTTCCTCGCCTGAGGAAAACATTGCTCGAATAGACATTAAGGGGTTAACAGATGAATAACACCTGAAGGGTCTCATTTCCTCTGTGGAAGGCTACAGAGTGAATCACATTCTATTCAGACGATTCACACCTGCTCTTCGAAAAACAGGTGCTTCAAGGAAAGTATGAAGACATTTAAAAAAACAAAAGCCTCATTAGAACCGATCTGGTCCTCCAGGTTGTGGCGATACAGACTCCAAACCTCCGGCACCTGTTTGACGTGACTCACACCAGTTCACAGTATCGCAGTGGGCTTGCATGGCGGCCCGCAGCGGTGACCTCATGTAGGACCACTGCAGTCTGGTTTGGCAGGAACAATAGTAAGTCTGTGCCGGTCCATCCTGAGCTGCTCTCGAGAATGTCTGAGACCGTTGACCACAGCTTGAGTCACATCCTTCCCGAGTCTCCTGCGTGTTTACGGAGCGCTGGCGCTAAACTGCACATGACATCATGGACCTGAGGTATTAAGAGTCGCACTGTTGAACAGACCTACAGGACAGTGTGGAAAGATCCGCGGAGGGTGAGCGCCGACCTGACAATCCGACTCCACAACCTGCGCTTGTTTTTCTTCATCTGTTATTTTTATGAAGTATTCACTGTCAAACGTGTCTATTGTGTTGGGTTTTAACTGTGTGTGTTGTATTTGCTGTTTCTTATCTTGGCTGGGACTCTGTTGTCAAAGAGGTTCTTCGTCTCGATGGGATTTTTCCTTGAATAAAAAAAAAAAAAAAAAACCAAAACACAAGCTTTGAAACAGAACCCCCCCACCACCACCACCCTCCTCCCTCTCCTCTGACTGTCTCCGCAGTGATTTCCCTCCACTACAACAGGTGACATCGTCATCGCGACCCGCCCGCAAATTGCGCTGACATCACGAATGAAATGACGCAAGGAGGCGACCAGGGTATTTTTTTCTAAATAGAAATTTAATGAATTAAAACTGTGGTTACAGATGGGGGGGGGGGGTGGGTGTAAAGGGAAACAGGTGTCGGGTGGAGAGGAGGGATTCTAAACAACATTGAGTGTGTCGTTTACTGTGCAACATAAAACTGACCGACCGTTTTGACATTTTCTGAATATCAAAATCACAAGCACAACAGCCGCGAGACGGGCTTCGCTAACTGTAATCGATGGCAGACACACAGAGGCATTGATACAAAAACACAAGTGTACTTTTTATGAAACTAAGGCCATGTTCAGAAGTGGTGTTGACATGTTCATGTTCAGCATCGGACAAACACAGGAGGACAGCTCCAAGTACTAGAACCAACCAACGCATTAGAAATGGACGACATGGCACTGATGAGCCCCTTAAAGGCAGAGGTTCAGGGTTTTTATTACAAGGTTTGATGTAGAATGTAATGTATGTACCAGGACTTTATATGTAACTTCTTTTCCTCCAGTTGCAAACACTGAAATACTGTAGGTCACATCATCTCGTTGAAATTCATAACTGTTTTTTTGAGATTCTGAGAGGCTTTAAGTTGTCAAAGGTATGTTCAAAGGTGTATTCATGGCATCAACGGCAAAAGAAAGCGTTTTACCTTAAAATCGGTTGTTTTATATGTAGATGAAAAAAAAATAATACCCAAAACATGTCAACCATCATCATCGCTCTTTTCTGGCGGCTTCTTTATCTCCGTTGCGTTTTTTTCATGTAAACGTTACAAAGCCGGTCTTAACCTTGACAGCTTGTTCGGCCTCCAAAACGCCTGCGGGTGACGAAGGCTTTGGCGAAATGCGATGCGATTATGTTGCATTATGTGGAGAAATAAGAGGTGTGAATAGATGTACTTAGAGCTGTCCCCTTCTGACCGGGTCATGACAAAAACAAACAAACAAAAAAAAAACACATTCAATAACGCCAGATGTGATACGGGCCTAACACTGAGTTCAAGTTCATTACATGTAACAAATATATACAGATAATCAGCGAATAGAAGCGGTGGCAGAATGAAGCAGCTTTTATATAAAAAAATACGTCCATTCAGATTGACGGGTGAGCGTGTGGAGTGATTACAGTAACTGGAGAGAATTGTAACATCGTCTTTTAACCCATCCTACTCACCGATTGTGTCCAACTCGGTGTATCGCTTGGGTGTAAACATTACTCCTCTTTTGTTGGCCACACAACAGTACATCAAGTCTTTCTAACGCCGCTCAATTAAAGGCCCTATCTAACATTTGCATTGATCAGGAAGGAAAAAAAATAACAAAATTAAAATAGAATAAATGCTGATACCGATAGTCCTCCGGGTCTCGTGACCGACACCTGCCTTTGCTAGAGCATTATCGGCTCGACTCCACCCCCTCACATTTCCACCTGCTGAGGCGCTGCTGCCTACTGGGTCCGGAGCTGGTAATCTAAGGAGGAAATGGAAGGCGGCTTAATCAAATGTACGGAGAAAAAGAGAGAATCAAGACAGAAATCAAGTGGAGGCAGCTGATGCTTTCCACCCAGAATGAATGGAATACAAAGGAAATGAGATGAGGATGTTTGGCAATTAGTGGCGACATTAGTGAAAAGGCCCGACATGTGCAACCTTGGTAGAAGGACAAGGGAAGCATGAAAAAACAAAACAATAAAAAAAAAAAACCTCAAGAAAAAAAGAGACAAAGTTCACTTTCACGAATTACGCAGGACGTTGCCACATTGCCTCATGTTGTTGAGCGGATCCTTTTTTCTGAGGGCTGCCTCTGTAAAGGGTTAGTTCCCACCACATTGCACCTCATTGCCCAACTGTTGCCTAATGCCGGCACATATGGGCATACTCTGCACGTATGCAAGTCATCGGTGAACTCTGCGACCTACCTCCGTTTTGAGTGATGTAGCGCACCCACGGCAAGGCCTGGTAGCCGCTCTTCTCGATGATCTTCAGGTAACGCACCTGAGCGGAACAAAAGGAACACAAATGCACGAATTTTTATCACAAAGGACCGAGGGGAGAAAAAAGCTGAAACGAAACCTGACTCACTCAATTACACTTGTACGAGTGCATAGTTGTAATATATATATATATATATATATGCTGTTAACTATATTTGTGGTATAACAACAGAATCAAAATTTAATTACAAATATAGAAGAGATCTTTCTTGTCACTGTCACAGGGAAAAAATAAAAACCACTTAGTGCAAAAAAAAAGACTTTGAAATGCTGCAGAAAAATGTTGGTATGTGCAAAAAGCTACAAGGTAGAATATTAAAGAATATTAAATACACACGCCACTAAAATTCAACTGACAACTGAAATATACAGTACAAAAGCAAACCTTATATTACACATGAGAAATATGTACAACAAAAAGGACAGTATACATACAATATAGGCTATATATAAGGTGTGATGTACATATGGCAATGAGAATAAAGGTCTAATAATCAGGAAAAACATTTGTGTTGTGATTATTGGACTGATGCTACTAATAGTATTAATAATGGATTGAATTTGTACTGCCCTTTTCTATTAATGCATACTCAAAGCATTTATGTCAAATGATCCATTATTCATTCACTCACACATTCGCTCTCTGGGTGTTAAAACACCTTATATATCCACAGCCACCCGGGGGCAGACTGGCAGAAGCATGGTTGCACAATTCGTGTCAAATGGCCCCTCCGGCTACCACCACTCATCTGCATTCATACAGGCAAGGTGGGTGAAGTGTCATGACAAAGGACACAGCGTTACATGACCAGGACAGACCAGGATTTGAACCAAAAACCCTTCAGTTATTGGACGACCGGCTCTTCGTCCTGGGCCACGGCCATGGCTATCCCAGTAGAGCCAGTATTGCAGAGAGTATTGGGTAGGGTTCCCCATTATGCTTTACTGAAATAATTGCAAATGACACTGTTCTTCTCTGAGTTTTCATCCAGTTCCTTGTGAATGCCTTGCAGTCGGAGCTTTGATGTGAATGCTGAGTCATGTTCTGTCAGGTAGAAGTCTTCTGAAAAATGACTGTACAGGTTTTTTTTCCTTCAAAGCAGTAAATGTTGTTTATTGGTCTTATCTGATGGTAAGTGTTGGAGATGCTGATACACTGGGCACATGTTGACTATTGAGGTCAAGGAGGCACAGCACTATACAGCAGGCATTGCGTCATCCCAATATACTAAATGACATCTATTGTTGCAGTATTGCTGTGTATTTTGTGTTTTTTCATTTGCCATTGTGCTGCGGATGCTTCAGCGAGTACTGCAGTTGAGAAGTTTCTACAAATTTATTGATGCCGCTTTGTCTCCGCTTCATGGAATCCAATGCAACTTCCGTGAATCCCAGTTGATTGACTTTATAAGTTTTTCAGAACAACTTTATGGAACCGTGGGTGCTGAATTCTCCAATAGTAAAAAAGAGCAACTTCACTACCGTTCTCCTTTAAGTTGGCAGTAGGACAGTGGTGTTTACAAGGACACGGCAGCATGAGTCACAATGAGAAAGAGGAAGCAGTTACAGAACATCTTTCAAGGCATTAAATTAATTTACATAACTGTGTTTTTCGAGGCATGTGAGACCAAAAAAAAAAAAATTGCACATCAGCATAATCAAGATACAACTTTCACAAGCCATTAACTGATATTTCGCCAGAACGGTCTTAACACACAGCTGAATTTTGAGAAACTGCTCTAAAAATACCTGTCAATGCCAGTCAGTGAAGTGGCTTATGGTAAAATTCACACGACCTACGATGTGCTCATGTGAGAGAGGGAACTGTCAAAGGACAGAATTAATTATGTAACTTTTAACTATTAAAATAAGAGAAGTTTTCAATGGGTCACAGTATTTATGTATTTTGTGGAGGCTTGAACTTTATTTTTGATAAGTATAATCTTTTTGGAATGATTTTGAGCTGCCATGGGACTTTGTGGTCAGTTGAAAAAGATAGGGTGGTAAGGTATAGTGTATACTAGTAACACTTGAAAACATTTTAATTTTGAGTTTTCATACAGTTTCATTCTTACAATACAAGACGACCTCTCATGGTATAATGGTAAATGGACTGCACTTACACACACCTTCATGATGTCCAAAGTGCTTTGCAATGCTTCTTGTTCGTACACACACACAAAAAATGGGTGGCTGGTGTAATGCACGGCACTGCCAGACTCCACTAGGAGACATTCAGGGCTCTTGCCAAGAAGACTTCGACATGTTGATGGTGAGAGCTGAACCACCGACCCTTTGGTCATTGGATGACCCACTCTGGCAACCGAGCCACAGCCATGCCTGCTCGGAAAAACAACCTATACTGTAATTAAATTAATCGAATTAAGAGACATAGTCACAAGCCATTTTCAATACTTCTCATTGGTTAAATATTTCTAAAACCACCAGGCCAATGTGATGACTGAACAACAGTATGATTTTAAAACCAAAAAAACAAAAACAAAACTGGACTTATGAGGTTTCCACCTGTCAGCAACGTTATATAAAACAAGTTAATAACTTTATTCATGCCACCTTAGCAAACAAACAACTAGCAGGTGCAAAGAAAAACCACAAATGAGTGAAAAATTAAACATAAGCAAAAATAATAAATCTGGTATTAAATAAATATTCATATAAAGATAGAAGCAGAGTTAAAAATAAAATACTACTGACATATTTACATTGTGTTTGCGCATGCACATGATATCTGTTTCAACTACATATGGTATTGACATGCGTGAAAGTGAAGTGAAACCTCTAATCGTTTTCACGTGACCCTGTAAGTTAAAAAAAAAGTGCTATGATGTGTGTTCGCAATTAGTGAGGATGAGAGCAGAGACATTTTAAATCTTTCTGATCGAGGACACTGTGCCGTCTCTCTCCATCGTCCTGGTTCCCAGCTGGAAGCAGTCCAGTCTCGTAGGGGGGGAGGATTTCTGCGGGCACAAGTGGCGGCGGGTTCTTGACTCCGGCCTGAGACATGTCAGCCTTGTTATTACTGTCCTCTACACAGTGAGGTCAGAGCGCCGCGGCCGCCAGACGCATGACGACAAACGCGCCGACGCGGGATCACCAGAGTCTGCCAGCGCAGCACTTCTCCTTGAACCCGGCGGCTAAACATGCAGCCGGCCCGACCGTGGCTACGCAGTCAGCAAAACACCATCAACAGCAAGTCTCCGCAGAATATCATTATGGGTTGTAAGATGAGAAGGGGAAAGGGGGGATGTTTGTTGTATCGTTTTTCGGTAAGTACAGGCTACATGTGTGGCCTGGGTTTATCAGACTCTGCCAACTCGGTTCAGGATCCTTCAGCTTCACCCTTTATTTCTGCCACCTAAACCTAAAAGGAAATCGAATGAAATAAAAGAAGTGACAGGAAATGACGCTGTGACTGCGACTGGGCCGAAGTGTGGGCTTTCACCATCTCTAGTTAAATCTAAAAGGTGTAGTTACTTGCACGGTGCATGCTTCACATGCACGCACACCCCTGCACTTAGTGGTGGAGTTAAGAGGAACTTTCTCATGCTTTGATATTTACATGTGTCTAATTAAACTTCTTCTCACACATTGGGAGGGTGTTATGACTGCATTAACATCTGAGACCCGGTCTGCTCACGTCCTGTAATAAGAGGAAAGGTTACTGCTCTGACGCAACCTTTTAATGGGAACAGCGTTTGTTAGAATACCTCTCAGAGGGATGGTTGCACCGCAGGCCCACACCAAATGTGTACATGTGATCGCTCTAATATGTACGTCCGAATGAAAGGCTGATGTAATATGCAGATTAGTGGAGAAAAATCTGTGTATTTAATGACATTATCTCAATTTTATTTCATTACTCTTATTTAAACCATACATATTCCAGGTTCAATTAGCTTATTAAGTCACAGCAGCCTCGACCTATGCTCTTTGGCCAAAAAACTCTGTTCATTTTATCTTATGTCCACTATGAAGACAAATCACCTGACTAATGCACTGATCAGAGAGAGGCACAGACTGTCTGTAAGATCATGACGGGCCTGAGTATCTTTCTACACAACATGAATACCATTACCAAGGGCATCTGTTATTGTGTCATATCAATAAAAACTGATCCTAAGAGAATTAATTAAGCATCAACTTGATAAGTACTACGTCTATAGGTCATCAGTACTTTCTCACTGCACTTTCAGGTAGATACTAAACATCACACGAGACTGCAGAGACTTCATCATGACCTGCGAAACTTTCATTTCATTATGTGAAACGTCACACAAATGAGTAAATAGTTCCTAATGTACTCCAGAGGTTACAAAACCTGAGCGGTTTGTACATATTTTTAGCCCTGAGTGTGTGACCTCACTATACAAAGTGACTCCACACCTGCCTTTGTCTTGGACTATGACTTAATGCCCTCGCTCTAATTCAAGCATCTGTTCAGTTACAGCAAAAAAAAAAAAGAAAAAAAACACAAAGGAAGGAAGGAAAAGATGATAGGATTAGCTGCCAAATTAACCTTTGAAAATGGCAAGAATTCTTACACTCCCAAAACTGCCCCAATTATCCACATCATAGATTTCAATTAACTTGGGTTTGAGCTAGTTGTTTCCGAGTGGGCAGCGTAATGTCCATATGACTTAATGACACTTTATTGACAATCAAAGGAAATGTGGAAATGCTGGAAAATATGATTCTGCAACTCTGAAAGTCATAGAGTCTGAGTCCAACAGCCTGTTGTTAAACCCTGTCAGCATTACAGTTGGGTTTGGACTTTAGCTTTAAACATGAGGTGAGTCTAATTCTGTGAATGAGACTCATATTTTGATGCGTATAATTCTAAACGTATTGTGTGTAACACTTCGCTTTGCTATCACTGAATTTACAGAAGAATAACAAAAATGGAAAAAGCTCCCCCAGTGAAGTGTGAGAGAAATAAAAAGTAAGGTTATCCAAAGTAAGGCAATGAGGGGAAAGAAAGAAGCAGCCCTTTCTGTACTTTATATACTCACTGTACAGTCACTGATCAGTCTGGACTTCTACTGCAGAACTGAATGTGAGGATTTCACTTCAAGTCCTATAACTGACCAAGAACATGGTTTTCTTTCAATTTAATCCAACTTCTATAGCACAATATTACAAACAAGGGATTCACCTCGAAGGGTTTTTGAATATGTAAAAATGGAATATTTAACGATGCAATTATAAATTACTACCAGCTGTGCTTAGTAGCCCCAAAAACAAATTTTTTGGTGAAAAAAATAAAAATAAAATATAGTGGAAATGAACTATAGGATGAAGTATAGAAGAGGGCCCCCTCTTCAGCTTAATCTCCTCTTCAGTAGGACTTCAATGGAAGGCCCAGTATTTGTAAGTTGCGGTGTGATGACACAAAGACTCAAAAGAACACTTTCCTTGTATAAATTCTTTCCTCATGTGAGCCTGCCGAGGCACACACTGTCAGAGGCGCTCTGGTTAATGTAAGACCGAGATGTAATTACGTAACTGTACCTGTGTGAAACACTGTGTTTTCACCAAAAATAGGATATTTTCTAACCTGTTTGTCAATTCGCCATTGTTTCCTCACATTAAGACAGGGGAAAACTCTGCTTCGTGTTGCTGCGGTGTGCTCAGTGGCACACGTATAATCACGGAACAAGTGTGATTATAGAGTGAACGCTACACACATCTGTGTAAGTTTGTGGTCAGCAAGTTAAATTCAAATACACAAGGGATGGGGGTGGCATCAACTTGTCTCTTGTCGTCATAGGAATTAAAGCCAGTGAATCTCCCGGCTGTAGTGTACGTACGATGCCTGCACCTGAGAATTACTGTGATTAACCTGGAGGCACGAGCGCCGGGGGCACACTGATGAGCAGTTGCTTACTTGTTTGTTCAACAGTAGAAATATTGTGCACCGCAAAAGGACGCTGGATAATCTTGTTTTTCCCTCTGGTTGTTTGGACGGTGAATGCTGCTGCCTTACTGCCCCCTCTGGCCAAAACCTGGCGACTATGAATTGTTTAAATTCCTGCTGTGGAGAGCGGACGGACAAGCAAGCCCTGGACCATAAACACTGCACTAAATCGAGGATGGCAGGGAAGTAACTAAATACCACAAACTATTTAGACTATTCAGACAACCCAGACAGCTGCGCTCGAGCCTTATCTCACTTTTCCGTTGGCTCTTGGCGTAATAAACACGTTGAGGACACGTGCAGATTGTGTGTGGAAGTGTGTGTGGGATGAACCTGAATGCCTGAGGTGGTGAAGTACGGGATTTCAAACTTGACGCTGATTGGTGGCTTCCCCTCCTTGTCTTCCGCTTCCACACTGGGCAGGCCGAAGTGAGCTCGCATTAGATACTCTTTACCCCCCTGGGATGAGTCAGGACACAATGAAAAACACCAGTTTGAAAGCAGAACTTCAACAGTGATAGTAAAAAATAATTTCAAAAAAGGTATTCTAAGGAGGCAATGACTTCAGAGACAAAAATACAACAGCACATTTTTACACAGTGGCAACAGAAATCAACCAACTGTGTAAATGTATTCATCTGTCTAGTATTTAATTGGTTTTAAAGTATTTTCAATGTGTATTTTGCTGGACAGTGATGACTGAAGAGTATGTATTTGTCTTATTCAGAGACATGATTTAAAAACATCTAGTGGTTAATCTGATAAATTCCACAACAGTAGTGTGAGTTCTATAATGCGTCGTTCTACATTCAACTTCTGAACAGTTATTTCAATTAAATTACAGTTTAAAGAGTTTGGTTTTTTATGTGTTAAATGGGATAATGTACCTGTTGCAGGTTATTACTGGAAAACAGGATTGCAGAATAGTGGCGTGAAGCTGAAGAGGCAACATGTTCTAGTATTTACTGCTAGTTCTCAGTGCATCTGATTTACCTCCACTGGAAAGAACCTGTCATCTTTTAACATGCAAGCATTTCTACTTTCACTGTGTTCTGAATATATTATGCAGTAGTTTTCATATAAAATGAACATTTTCACGGTGTCTTTTCCACTGGATTTTCTTACATTTCTTAGTTATTGAAGTTCAAAGTGCTGATTCATGGTGCAGTGTTCTAACAAAATGCAGTACAGCCACCACTGCTCAGTAATTTCCACTTCAGTGGCTTAAATAATCACTTCTCAGTCTATATAAAATGTACATCAAGATATATTAACTCTATTTTAATGATAATTTCCTAATAGGTTTAACATTTTATGATTATGTGGGATATGTGCGTGTTCACCTGCTAAAAAACACAAATGCAAAACTATATGTTCATGCCATGACAAATAGCAGTGCAATACACTGTTGGCATAAATAATCCTCAAGTATTACTTTAAAAAAAAGCAGCCTATGCATTTGTCTGTACAATCCTCACGAGTGACGAATTGTGCTCACGGGGAAAGACTTGATTGACCAGACGATCTCGCTGTTCTCGGGCACCCACTTCACGCTGCCCACTGTGGTCTTGAATTTGGGTGAGTCAGCGTCCGTTGGCACAGGAATGTGAATCTCCACATTGTTGGCTGTGGAACGCCTTTTGAACTGACTCTTCGCCTGAGAGGAGAAACAAGCACGTCAAGTTTTATTCATCTGGAACAAGAATATAAAAAGAACAAACAAACTCTGCTAGACGCGTCAAATAAGCAGGACACGAGTGTGGTTTCTTACATGAATAAGGAAATACCTAAAAATGATAAAGGAGTTACCTTCGTGAACATACCTTATGTCCTTTGTTAATGTGTCTCATAAAACAACTATGAGCAAAGGTATGTTAATAACCGTGAAGCCAACATAGGTGTGACCAACCTTGATCATGTACTCAATGCGGCTGTGGGAATGTTTCTCAATGACTGATTCAATCCAGATCAAGGGCTTCACCTGAAACAAACGGAACACCATCACACACAAATTTATATTGGACATGTAACAGTCGCCACCTGGTGGACACTATGCGGTACTGCAACAATATAGTGGACTTCATGAGGAAATGATGGGTTTCCGTGCAGTTGGCACCTGGCATTTCCTTGTGTTTGAGATCTGATGAGGGCAATCATATTAATTTTAATTTTTTATTTTTATTTATTCAATCATTTGTTTGTTCGTTCGCTCTCTCATCTTTGTTTTGACTCAACTATTTTATCCATTGATAATTATTTGAAATGGCCAACATTTCTCAAATACATTTCATACTCTGACTGTAAATAATCTACCACAGCTAACCATCTGCACTCTTCATATCTCATTGAGGAAGAAAAAAAAATTAAGTCATCAAATTTAAAAAGGAAATATTGATGTTTAGGAACTATATGGAAAAAAAAAATTGGGCCGCATCATGGCTACAGCTGTAACATGTCTTAGTCATGCTCATTTGAGATATAAACATCAATTTTATGATAAATTATATTTGTCAATAAAAACTATGTTATGACAATTATTGTCTTGTACTGTATATCAGACCCCTGTAAGAAAACACCTGGATTCAACATGTCCCAATATTTTTGTCTATATAGGCAGGAGGTGAATATAGAGGCTAATGTTTTGTATTTACAGTGAGAGCCGTTCAGTACCAACAACCAAGATAAACACCCCTGTTGGAAAAATAAAAGATAAGTTGAACTAAAATGAGTTCCCCTGTAGCCTAGAATTATATTGAAGAGACCTTTCTCAATAAACATTTGTGCAGCGGTTGCTCATATCTTGAAGTGGGAGGACATGTGAATGTACTGAATGAATGTTGTAGTAGTACTACACACTTCCCTTCTCTCAGATTTACTGGCAACTTTGTTGTGAAACAGCTATCGAGAATTCGATCCCTGTTTCAACTTTCATGACCTAATGTACTTGCTGGTTTCCTATAGTTTGTTCTTTTTTATTTTTATTTTAAAGCTCCCCAGATTTCTCATTCATCTGGATATTCCACATTGCGTTCATTGATAGCTGAAAAGCCCTTGTTGAGACACGGGGTGGCTGTGGCTCAGTTGGTAGAGCAGGTCGTCCAATGGCCAAAGGGTCGGTGGTTTGAATCGACTCTGTACACGTTAAAGTGTCCCTGAGCAAGACACTAAATTGCTCCCAGTAGAGCCTGGCAACAGTCGCCCACTGGTGTGTGAATGTGAGGCTAAATGCAATCCATTTATATTTGTGCAGATGCCACCAATGGGAATTTTCAAACTGTTACCTGATGACTGACGCCATTTCACTTCTTTGACTTGGACTATCATTTATTGCAAATCAGTTTATTTACAAAGTCATTACTTTGATTCAAATGTTTTGTTCAACAGTTAAGTTTTCTTTTCTGGCAGTATATTTTTTCGCCCGACAAAATAATTTCTTTCTTAGAAATAATAATCTTTAATTGTAATCTTTTTTCTCGCCCTTGCTTAACTGTCCTATTTTATATAAACATGTAAAAACTAAACCAAAAACAGTCTTGATTACTAATAAATAGTAATAGTAAATAAAGTAAAAAGGTTTATAAAAATTTGTACTTTGCTAAAGCCAAAGAATAATAGGGATTATACACCAGGTACTAGGGTTGCCAGATCTCACGAGACAAATAAGCAACCGGGCCTTTGAAAACAAGCCCAAAACAAGCAACTAAACCCCCCTAGCACTAGGTACAGCGGAGATGGATTGTAAACCTTGGGTATTACAGAATGATTAATTAATGCTGTGCATTCATCCTGTGAAGTTTAATGTCTTTGTCACAAGTTAAACACATTAGCTCCCCAAGGTGATCCACTGATTTGATGGATGTGTGACAAGCTGTGTAGGTGGCCACCTTTAGCTCAGCTCTCTGTGTTGACTCTTTCTGTCTGGAGACTGTAAACCCAATGTGTTAGCCTCATTGTGGAGAATGGTGCTGCATTTTTCTTGTGTTTCTCGGTGCTAGCATGTTTCAGGGTTACGTGGCCTGCACGTACAGGGCGGTCCTCAGGTTACGTCCAAGTTCCGTTCCAACGTCGGCGATGTAACCCGAATTTCGCCATAAGTCGAAATAAACCCTTTAATACACCCCAAATAACCCCCAAATGTCTGAATAAATAACCAAATACTGTACACGTTTTATGCTTATTAATTCAATAAATAAATTAAAATAAAAAATAAGATGCTGTACTGTTGAGTTTCCTCCGCAGGGTGGCCGGGCGCACCCTTAAAGATAGGGTGAGGAGCTCGGTCACCAGAGTAGAGCCGCTACTCCTCCACATCGAGAGGAGTCAGCTGAGGTGGCTTGGGCATCTGTTTCGGATGCCCCCCGGACACCTCCCTAGGGAGGTCTTCCGGGCATGTCACTCCAGGAGGCGGCCCCGGGGCAGACCCAGGACACGCTGGAGAGACTATGTCTCTCGGCTGGCTTGGGAACGCCTTG
>JAPTHA010000010.1:305728-316078 GCA_029814585.1 Gymnapogon annona
AAAATGAAACCAAAATCTGAGGGCATGTTCCCTCTGTTGGTTGTTGTAAAAGTACAGATAAAGCATTGACACGTGTAGGTGTCACAATTGTTCATACACAGAGTAGGTGTATGGACAATTGGAAGTGACATGTTTCTTTGTTGTGCTGCAGGAGGGGAACACACCTCAGGGTAGTAGTCATGGAGTCAAGATCTCGGAGCCTCAGAAAAAGACCAGCTTCTTCCGCTGCAGCCTCCTCTGAGGCGCTGTGGCGTTAGATCCTGGACACCAACGGACTGTGCTTACTCTTCAGCACTGGTTCCTCCCTCTCCATGGCCTGTCCTCCCAGTCTAGACACAAACCATAATACTTGTAGTAAGCCGAGGACTCTTCCTGCTTCCTTCCTCATCTGAAAGTTTCCAGCGGTGCATCTTCTTCCATTGTAATGAAATTTCTGGTCTTCGCCAGTCACGCGGCTCAACAGAAGGATGTGGCATCCAGGAGGATTAAGATGTTCCACATCTAACAGACGACAGGCTCCAAGTCCTGCGGTTAGCCTCTTTGTATTCTGTGCTCATATTTCACACAGACAGTAGCACAAGGCATTCAGAAGGAAACATCATTCAGCTTCACACAAGGCTGTGGGATTGGAATATAAATGTGATATTTAGATCTATTTTTTATTAGTGCTCGTTCCCTTTTTTATGTGATAAAACAACCAGAGACTGACTGGCATTAAATCCAGTGATACAGAGTTGCCTCTTCTCAAAAGTACACCAGAAAAGTGGCTGAAGATCCAACTGATGAACACCATTGAGGGTTTAAATTGTGTAGATCAGTTTGGTTTATAGTCTTTTAACACGACTTGAAATTGGCTTCTACTATAGATTGAATTCAACCATTAAATGGACAGGATAATGTTGGTGCGGTGATGGATCTGTGTCATACCGCATCTACAGTGACCCAGGATCTCATACCGTTACCCGTCTAAGTCGGGGTGTTCAACTGCAGTCCTCGAGGGCTGGTGTCCTGCATGTTGTAGATGTTTCACTCTTCTATCACACCTGGTTCAATTAATGATCAACACATCACCAATTTCTACAGAAGACTGAGAATGAAGTAATGGTGTCCAAGTGTGATGGAAGAGGGAAACATCTGAAACATACAGAACACCGACTCTAGAGAACCAGGGCTGAACTCAACACCCCACCCCCCCACACACACACACCCAAGTCTTCCAACTTATGCTATGAACATTTTTTTTAAAATAAGCAGGGTGGTGTTGGCACTGGATAACCAACCACTCATGGACTTGAACAAGGTTAGGTTTTCAGCATTGGTTACCGTGGTGATACACTGACTACCAGGGGTTGATCCTGAAGTTAGACCATTTGACCCCATAACGTTGCACTGTTTTATGTAATAAAAAAACCTAAATTCTTAAAATGGCACTTTACGTTCAGTTTTACTCACATTAACTGGAGTACAATCTGCTACTGGTGCATCCGGTTTGTAAAATATCAGTTGGAGAGAGAAGCAGAAAAAACAGCCCAAGCTGACATTTGAGATACTTGAGTTACTTCAGACGAGTTTCCTCATCAACTCTTTTAGTTTTACCTGAACAACACAAACACCTATTGGATTTGCGTCTGAGCAAAGGCGCCCGTGGCAGCTCTGGTTCCCTGTGGCTACATGACGTCTCTGGTTTTTCTGATCCGCATTTGAAATCACTGAACGTTTACCACTGTACGCCTCCCTCTCCCCTGGGCTGGACACGCAACAATGCTTGCACTTTACCCATAACTCATTTTTGTGTAGTCTGGGACAAGTGGTAGTTTTCAGTTCAACGATACAGTTAGCTAGGCTTAACAAAAAAAAAATGTTTGGATGATTTATCCATGGGAATATAAAGATCAGTTTTACTAGACCTTCTTAAACATACCTTGATGATCTTTGCTGTTTCTGTGCTATTTATCCACTGTTCTGGCATTGGTTCACTAAAACTACTGCCCTTATTTACACCAACAGCCATATTTTCTATTGACTAATTGCAGTCCCCTCCGTCTATGCTACTGCCTTGCCAAAGCATAGTATAAAAATGGTATTTCTTGGCTGATATCAGAATAGACAATAGTTGAATAGTATGGTTCCTATAGTATTACTGTATATTATCTTTTTTTGTGTCAATGGTTGACCGCCGCTTGGTGGCACTAAAGGAACGGTATCAATGACCACCCTGACAAAAACTGATATCAGTATTTCAATCCAAACCACAGTTATAATTACACTGACACATGTGCCCTCTGCTCGTATTTACCATAATGTTGAGTATTGATCTGTTTCCATTGTTTATGGCATTTCCTACATTGTTCCCAATCCAGTTCCAATATGCACAATATCAACAGAGGGAATCTGTTTTTGCCTGCCTTTTTTTTTTTAATATCAAAGAATTTGGGACCTCATGACCACCACGACCATTTGTCTTAACAGTTGATTCTCAGTTCTGTCTTAGCTGAGCTATGCATTGTGAATCTTGGACCTGTGCATATATGTGTAGTGTAGTTTTCAGACATGGAGCGCTTATAGACCCGTACAGTTTCATGTATGGGCTGACATTATTATTGTTTCTCTTTTTTTTTTTGTCTTTCATTTGCTGAGCCAAAAACAGGATGTGTTCTGTAAGTAGGGAAGCATGTTGCTACATCTGTTCAAGTAAAATAGGAAAGGTTTGCTGACGGTGCTGTTCTAAGAGTCTGATATTGTAGCTTTAAGTCACGCTGAAGTGTTAGGACATCGTGGTATGTGTATTGTTTACTGACAAAATGAAACTTTTTTTTTTTTTGAAACCATATCCTTTTCTGATGACCCACATCATAAAATCATGATCCCTTTTTACAGCCATAAATGTCATTCCATGTGCACAGGGAGAATATCAATAAATGCATTTAATGCAATGAAAAAGTGAAAAAAAAAACCATTGTAAATATCACATTAAAAATAAGAGATCTACTTAAATTGTACTGTACTTTGTAAACCCATATGAAAATGTATCTACAATTTGTAGATGTGTACTTTTGATTTAATAAAACAGATTATAAAAAAACCAAAAGTCTTTATTTCAGCTTGTTTATCAAAAAATAAATACTTTATTTATCCCCATAGGGAACCTGCTATCAGTCAACTTCCAATGTTAACGGAGACGTCACTGTCAGTTGAAGTTGCACAAAAGGGCCTGACAGCTTTCATGATTAACGCCCGTCTATGACCCGCGGTAATATTCAGTTTCTTTTCTGTTGTAATTCGACCTCCTCAGATACAAACGCAAATCTACTGTTGATGGTCATAACTAATGAGCCCTGTCCTGACGGACTGGCAGACGCTTCCATATGATGAAAGACCAGCAGCCGCATCATTTACTATAAAATCAGCCTTACAAAGAGCTGATCTGTCACCTATCAACAGGGCCTTGACACTGTTTAGTAAATAAAAAATTATAAAGTACGTATAATATTTGAATAAAGTGACTGGATTCATTTTCATTCATGCGTTCAGTTCCTGTTGCGCTCGTGTGTTAAATGTTTTCCACTTTATCCTGTCTCTGTCATGTTAAAGCATTTATAAATCCGTTTAGAACTGACAAAAGGGACTCGTTATAAAATATTGTAACTGTTTCCAAGGTTTAATGTGGTATGGTACAAGATAATGCCAATGCCAACAATTAAAGAAATTAAATAATTAAACACTTAAAGCCTTTTGTTCACAGATAAGTTCAAATCTAAAAGTGTAAGGTTCAGGACCATCTAAGTAAAACTCCATCCCGTACTGAAAATAGTTTTATTGGTACAATTTAAATCAAAATAAAAGACAAATGTTAATAATGCTTAAGCCAATAGATAGATGCAACAACGTGTTAGTACAATATTAATAACAAAATAGTTACATGAATTTGTAAGCAACGCGTAACAGATCTGATGTTAAATAAAAATAAAGTAGTACGTATATTATTCTAAGTCTGAGCCACATCATTGATAGATAAAGCTAACACAATGTGACAAAATGTTTAAGCCAATCAGAGTCATGTTTCAGTATTAGAATTGTGTTTATTGCCATGTAACTAAACAGGGATCACATTAATAAGAATTTACATTGGTGGTCCAGTGCAAATGGAGTAAATAAAAACCATGCAGTAAAAACAATTAATAAATAAACACGAGAATAAACCAATGAAGTTCCAAAATATACAATATACAGAGTGCTAAAAACCAATGGGTTAATAGAACAATTGTTAAAACAGTGGGGCAATAATTATTTCTGATATATTAAACAATATTTCTAATTTAATGATGGTAAAAACATTAGATAGTAGAGCGCTTGATCTGATCTGAGTTAAGTTCTGTCATAAAATCAGGAGCCATTTCTCTTCTTGAGGTACACGCCACTTTAGATCGTTAAGATAAACTGAAGGGAGTTGACAACTACTTACCTGTTCATTATTATTGGATGAGTAGGGTATAAATGTTGGCTGATGTGAATAAGGAGAATAAGTCATGAACTGATGACACATAGATGTTAATAGTGATGGTAAAATAAGACTCACTGTTTGGAAAGTAACAGGATACTGGGATTATTGAAGGGGTTTACATCCTGATGAGTAAAACAAGTATAAACAGTTATACAAAATATTAGTCTGATGAAACAAATTCTACACATTTATATCAAAATCAGTCTGATCTCACATTTCGCACGTGCAGCTGATCTGTCCGTGCTTCTGAACTGAAGGGATTAGTGCACCAGATCCTTTGGTTTCCTCATATCCTTATGTGAAAGGTGCTGCCAACAGACACAAGAAAAATCACCCTATGATATGGGAATATAGGACATGTATATTGTATGTGCTGTTTGAACATGGAGTTATGCTGCCTTCGTGTGCCATAGGAATTATGGGCGTTGCAATTTTCCACTGGGAAACAAATTTGATACAGGAGTTGCTGGCGTACACCATTTGCAAATAAAAACATATATATATATATTGAAAAAAAGTTGAGTTAAATATCATGCTTTGTCAGTGTAGATTTTACAGACAAGAAATACTTTTAAAATTTTGATTTACTCTGTTGTAAAATATCTTGCCAAAAAAAACCCCCCAAACCTGTAGAATTTGCATGTTCAGTGTGTGTGTGTGTGTGTGTGTGTGTAGGTTCTCGCCAGGTACTCCGGCTTCTAAACACATACAATCATACGATTATAGGTTAATTGATTCAGGTATATTGCCCATAGTTGTGAATGTGAGTGATTAGTTGGTCATCTCTACATACGTCAGTGTATACAATATATGTCTGAGAATAAAGTTCAGAAGACGAATGAATAAAAACCAAAGCTGTATGAATTTACTCGTCCAAAATTACTTAACCAAAGTAGAAGGGCATGATAAATTGTGTCAGCCATTTTTTTTAACAACAAAAGCACTTGAACACACCGGAATTTAATTGGAATTTCCCCAATTAAAGGTACTGTACATCTAATCTAATCAGATAATTTCAGAATTCAATGGAAATAGTGGTTGTTTTCCTGACAGCACATGAAGGCAGCGTTAAGTCTTGAATTGATTCATATTGTAAATTAAAGGTTTCCATTGGAGTACCTAAGGAACTCAGGCGCTCGTACAATCATGTGCTGGAAGTCCTCTAGTGACAGACGGCCATCGTTGTCCAGGTCCGCCTCGTCGATCACCTTTTCACACACCATTCTCACTTCGTCATCCGTCAGCTCGTTACGGGTCAGTTTATTCAGTGTCTTCTCCAGGTCAGATTTGCAGATGAAGTCGTCATTGTTAAAATCTGGAAGACAGAGGTAAAAGGACTTATCTATTACATATATATGTCCATGATGACAATTGGTAAAAAAAAAAAATTGGGATTTTTTTTTGTTTTAAAATACACCAAGTTAACATAACCAAAATAAATTTCCAAAAGAAATACGTATATATTGTTTTGTTTTTTTGTTTTTGTTGCCACATGGAAACACTGTGTCATAAAGGAAAGTAATAAAGATAAGAGAGTTTGGTTTATAATTGTAAAACCTTTATTTAACAACTCAGTTTCTAGTCTAGACAGTCCCTGGTAGCATCAGCAGTTAACAAGGTAAGTCATTAGAAATTTAAAACCGTTTGAAATGCTGTTTTTCAGAATTTCATTCAAGTTTCTCATTTGAATGATTGTTTTCATTTGATCTGAGTGTCTTGATGCTGCCATCTTTGTCTGACTGTTCGTGGACATTGATGAAGCAGTTCTTCTCAGCTGTGAGGATGAGGTAGATCTCACACTGTGTGCACTGCACTCTGATAACACACATACAGTCTGAGTATTTACACTGACAGACATGTGATTGGTACGCAGTCTGTGTTTTTACACTGACCAACCAGTGATCAGTGTGTTGAACATACAGCTGATGGTGGAACTGGTGTAGTGGGTCCTCTGCTCCTCTTCCTTTGAGGACACTGTTGTGTTCATTCTGTAAATGGAAGAAAAAACGTGTTCAGTTTAATCATATGTAATGAGGAAAGTGCTCATAAAGTGCATGACTATAGTAGAGTCTATAAGGTCATTCCAGGATATAGCAGTTCAATGGGAGTCGTAATGGAACAGTGTTCATATACACAACATACACATTTGAACAATTTAACAATATTAAATAATCAATTACAATACAATAAACCACAGAATAGTGAACTTACCTCACTTATTGTTGAGTATGTATTTTTCCCCATCAAAAATGTCAAAGAAATACTTTTTTTTGATGATTTTTGGGGAGTCAAATGGCGAGGTTCCTCCCTGTGAAGAGTTCTGCAGAAAACATCTCCAAAAAAACACTCCAGAAATTGATGAGACAAATTTAAACCCTTCTACTGGTTCTATCAGGACCTCTCCTGTCTTTAAATGCATTACATCTTAAAGTGAGAACAACTGTGTGTGTGTGGACGGAGTTCAGTAGGCGTGTTAACGGATGAATCCACTGTACCACAGATGGATTTACTGTATGTTTTATTCATATATTTGATTGCACAGGGTTACATATAGACATCTATTTGATCAAGACCAGTTCTATCTGGACTCATACAGGGTCCATCTGCACTTTCACAGGATAATGATCCACCTTATTTATTCTCTCCTATTAATAAGGGTCATACATGAAAAGCTTCCTTGACCCATGACTGAGGTCACGTGTACGTACATCTGTCAACAGCTGTTAATTAGAGAACGGCACAAAACACAGACTGGCTTCAAGATTGTGTTTGTGACCATAACGTCTTCTATAATGGGCTGATGAATCATTCAGAACATTCCATACACAGTCTGTCATGCTCACAGCTTCATAACCCTTCACCATGTTAACTTGTCATTAATGCCGTACAAAAGAGCCATGTTTCCGACAGGAAAATTAATAGTTAATGGTTTAAAATGGGATTTTTTCCCCTCTGTACAATTGACATTATACTTTTTGTTTGATACTTTATATCAGTATTTCTGAAACAGCAGTACTTGTACGCCACAGGTAACCTAAGAAGTCCTCTTTACGTTGCCTAGACTTATTAGTGAAGGTGAATTAATCCAAAATATATACCAGTACATATGCATTTAATAATCGGAAAATAAAAGGATCGCAATTTGATGATAATCATATTTAGACAATATAGAATTATTAGTAAACTGACCGCAGATATACTGGGCATCAGTTGACAGTATTTTCACACATTTTACACTTTACAGTACATAAAAAGTAGAATTTAAAGGCGCACAGGAAAAAGAGTCAACTTAATACATTCTACAAAATGTAAACATAAATAATAATGTTGGCTAAGTGTATCTTATTATCAGTGTAAAAGGAATGTTACTAATACTTTTTTTCAAGTGTAAGCTGATTAAATACATTAAAAATAAGATAAAGTTAGCCTGATGTAACATGTAACGTTTCGTATCACATGCCTGTCACAAGTAAATGTTCTCTGGTAGACTAATGTAACAAATACAATAATTAGATAAACATAAACATTTGTGTAATGAGCTAAAAAGTAACAGATAACAAATGCTAAAACAAAAAGGTTACATCAACTAGGTGACTTGATGTAATACTTATATAAAATAATAGGTTAAGATATTTTTCATCACAACTCAAATACAGAAAATGGTGAAAAAAAAATACAGAAATAAAGAGCAGAAAAACAATGGAAATACTTTCAGTGAGTACTACTGAACAACAGACACCCTTACGTAATTATAAGGGGTAAATCGGTGTCATTAGTGGGTTAAATGAAGCGTTACTACTTTGCCTCCAATTAAAATCATGTCGGCAAATCGAAAAGTACTGAAGCGCAGAACTGTCACAGGGGGTGAAAAAGTTGCGTTTTAGTTCGAACTACTTAGAACTACTCAGTCGAACAAGTAAACCCACTCGTTTGAATGACATGGTGTCAATGTAGGGGGCACGGAGCTTAATTATAACGACTCTCCCGTCGGGCACTACAGCCACATGTGCACAGTAGAATCACACTTTTATAAGGGAAAGCATTTAGGGCACAAGTGTCAAACATGTGGCCCGGGGGCCAAATCCAGCCCGCCACAGGGTCCAGTCTGGCCCTTGGGATGAATCTGTGTAAAGTGAAAAATAGACTGAAGATAATAACAGTAATATTAGTTCAGGTTCCACATCAGAAAAATTCAATCTCAGGTGGGTCAGAGCAGTAAAATACATACCATAATACCCTATAAATACTCACAACTCCTAATGATGATGATGATTTCTTTTGGCTTTTTTTCCCTTCCAGGGTCGCCACAGAGAATCCCATTCGCATATTTGATTTGGAGTTTTTACATCGGATGCCCTTCCTGATACAACCCACTGGATGCTGATCCCAGGTATCGAACCCAGGTCCCCTATGCACCAGCCCCGTGCCTTACCAACTCAGCTATCCAGCCGGGACCTATTGGACTAGGTAACATCTAAGTAACAAAAAAGAATATAAGGACTCACAACTCCTAATATTACCATGTATTTACAGTAAAACACAGAATTTTGCAAAAAATGTGAATAGCTTGAACAAATATGAACAACCTGAAATGACTGAAGAGAAGTTAACTACAATTATAACAATATTCTGCCTGTTACTAAATGTCAGTTATAATGTGCACGTGTAAATGATAAACTGAAGCATAATATTGATAAAATAACCCTTATCTTTTCAGTTTGTTCACGTTCATTTACTTTGGTTTAAAGGATAGTTTTTAGTAAACATTTTCATCATGTAATTTGACTTTTTTCAATGTAAAACATAGAGAAAACTTAGGAGTTGACATTATTTATATATTATCATGGTATTATTTTAATGGTTCGGCCCACTTCAGATCGAACTGACCTAAATGTGGCCCTTGAAGAGAAATGAGTTTGGCGCCCCTGATTTAGGGTCTAAGAGTTGGACCTTTTTATGCACGGCGCAACTTTGCAGAAAGGACTTACATATACACGAAATTTGCTTTCTGGCTTTTCTATAAATGATCAGTTCTTGATAAATTCACACAAAAACTAATTACAGGTGGGGTTGATGTTTTTCCATAAGATAATTGTGGAAAAACAGTGAATATGATTCATTCATTCATTCATCTTCCAAACCTGCTTCATCCTATTTACCCAAAATCTAACGAGTCAACTGTGTTATTTGAACGTGTATGTTTTCCTCGTTAAAACGAGAAAGGCAACATTATTTCTATTTTTCACTCTGTGGCTGTTTTGCACTTCCATAAAACATTCATTCAAGCGCAGCGTGTGCGTCAGAAGCACTGTCAATCACATTCTGTATCCAACCCCGGAGCGTTGGCCCTTTTACGCACGGCACAACTTTGCAGGGAGGACTTACATTTAGTTAGTTAGTTAGTTAGTTAGTTTATTTACTCAGTCATTTAAGTAAACAATACAGCACAATACAGTACATGCCACTTGCTTGATCCAAATATACAATGACCGAAAACGTTTAGGCTGAAGTTAAATACCTAGCCCTATTTGCATACATAAAGATAAAAAATAACAGAAAAATAAACAGAATCATATTACACAACAAAAACAACAAAAAGAGAGAAAAAAAAAAAACATTCAAAATTAAGATAATAAAATACTTCCCCAAATTCATGGGAAATAACAGATAGCAGATATTTTCTATTATTTCTGTATTAATAACTGTTTACATGATATACTAATAAAACTATATTTGTTATAGTGCTCTATTTTTCTATAATGTATGATTTGAAGAGCTTTTTAAATTTATTGATTGAGGAACACTCTTTAAGATCTTTATCTAGACCACAGGTGTCAAACATGTGGCCC
>JAPTHA010000010.1:316178-328916 GCA_029814585.1 Gymnapogon annona
CACGTATCAATGTAAACAGTACTATAAACAGTGAACTGCACATCAGTGTAAACAGTACTATAAACAGTGTAAACATTTACAACAGTGAATATGATATTTACCCACAATTTAAGTTTTCTGGCTTTTGTCCAAGTGATCAGTTCTTGACAAATTCACACAAAAACTAATTAAAGGCGGGGTTGATGTTTTTCCATCAGATCATTTACAACAGTGAATATGATATTTACCCCAAATCTAACGAGTCAACTATGTCATTCAAACGAGTGTGTTTTCTCGTTAGAACGAGAAATGGCAAATGTATTTCAGTTTTTCACTCTGCGGCTGTTTTTTTTTACGCTTCCTGTAAAACAGAGAACGAATATTTTACCGTAAATTTTGAAGGCGTAATAAGCCTTCAGGTCACGTGGGGCCATTTCACTCAGCACCGAGAACATGTCCAGGAAGTCGTCCAGGGTCATGTTCCCTTCGCCGTCGTCGGAGAAAACCTCAGCAATCCTCTGACGGAACGGGTTGTCCTGCACAAAGGAGGAAGAAACAAAAAGTGCTCCATGTAAAACCGTATCTGTGAGATCAGCTATGAGCACAAAGTCTAATCTTCGCGGCGTCACTCTCCCTTTCCACGGGGCGCACGAGGGCACACCGGCGCCACCTGTTTACCGAGCCGCCGGTTTACTCAGCCGTATAATTGAACCAAGTGCGCGTCCGAAGGAACCCACCGGCATCCTTTAGTTTTATACGGAGTCGGGTAACATATAACCTTTCAAAGAATTCTGTCGATTAGTTAGCGATTAATTATGGATTAAGGAGAGCGGGGTCGTGTGTGTGTGTGTGTGTGTGTGTGTGGAGGTCCATTGGGTCCACCTTCAGCTCTGGCATGCTGCCAATCAGCTCATACGGTAACTTCACATCTGGGTGGTTGGTGTAGTCAAGAGGAACGAGCTGCGGGGCCAGATCCCGGTAGCGGTAGAACAGTCTAGAGGAGGACAAGGGCACGTTCAACTGTGACGTCACTTCCACCTTTTCATGAAGGACCGCTGGTTCCTGCACAGGAGTCACTCTGACGTCAGCAGAACTCGTCGTGTACACTCACCTGAGGATTTCTTTTCTTGTAAAGTAAGTGCAGTCCTGCAAAGACATCATTATAGAGATGTGAAATGATGGGGGGGAGGGGGGATAATAAATAAATAAAACAATATATTGATTGAAACAGATCTATATGGAAGACGGGTATAGGGGGAGGCTTATATAGACAGAGGCAAATGTAGTAATATGTTTAATATATACATGTAGTATTTATGAAATGTAAAAAATAAGAGATTTTTGATAGGGCAACATTTCAGTTACATCCCCAAACCACACAAACAAACAAACAAAACAACACAAAAACAAACCAACATAGGTACACTGACTAAAGAGGAAGATAAATAAGTGAACCGTACGGGACAAGAGTGTCAAGTGTATTTGTGACACTTGTTTACATGAACCATCACATGTACATAATGTATTAATTATGTATTAATATATGTTCAATATCTGATGGTTTCGCTGTTGCACCAGGTTATTCTTGTAATAATAATAATATTCAATCAATAATAGTATTCAATTTGCTGTGTTGAAATGTTACAAGTGTCCAGTGAAATGTACCCTACAACCCTATATGATCAGTTCAACCAAATAACCCTCAAAAAACAAAAAAAATCGGAATTTATATTTAACAGTTGATTTGAAATTGTAAAGGGGTCATTTGCATTGTTTCACTGAACAGAGTAAACGTCCTATAAGAGTGATGCACAGGTCAGTTCCACACAGATACAAGAAGTTGTGTCGTCTATAATTGAGTGAGAACAGTAGATTCATACACACACACACACACACACACACACACTGATGACACCGACCTGATATGCATCGAGCTGCTGCGCTGTGAAGATGGTCTGTTTATTTCCCATGTCTGCGTACAAACACCAGCTTCCAGGTCCATCTCTGCTCCACCACCAGGTACAAGTGCTTTTTTTTTCTTTTAGGGCGCGTGGTTATGTTGAGATATGAAATGCAGGGACAAAAGAACGCCGGAGCCAAAGAGGAGATCGGGTGTCGGGCTGCCACAGGACCCTTTGGTTCCCATGATAATGGCAGCATTTCATCGTTTTCTCCGCTGTGAATAGCAGCCCCTCGGACAATGAGCGAGGGCTGCCGTCCAGCATCATGCCAAGTGGTATCAACCCCCTTTAGTGCCACTCGAATATGGCCAACGCCTCGGTCACCGCTCAGGTTACACTCCATACAGGCAGGCTTTTGTCAGGGCCAAACAGGGCTTTTGATGGGAGACAGCTTTTGTTTTACGACTATTATGGGATAATTGGTCCATTTTTTGCATCAGAAAACATTTCACACAAACATTGTTGACAGTGACTGACAAGTGTATTGGTATGAAGTGGAAATTAGGCCCCGCCCCCTTCCAATTAAGATGTGGTTGATGAAGTCAGTGGTTGTGTCAACCTGGGGAAAATAACTTACTGGATGAAAAAAAGATGTAGGATGTACTATGAGATATGGAACAATTTATAAACTACATGGAAATCCTACCAGAATATTACAGTTACGTTCATACACCACACAACAACACTCCCAATCTAAAATGGCTGTGTCAGACACAACAGACAAAACAAAACAATAAAACTAAACCATAAATTAGTTCACGACACAGAGGGACATATGTTGATGTCTGACCTCCTAAGTCCTACAAGCCCTGCTCAGGTACAGTATATAGAGCCGAACCAATGTGCTTACAAACTTAAAAACAGCAGATCTAAACTGATTGTAGAACATCCTACTTCTTTTTTTGTATCCAGTAGGTTATTTGCTCCAGGTTCACACAACTGTTAACTTCTTGAACCACATCTTGATTGCAAAGCACATTTCTTGGTGATTGTCAACAAAATTTGTGTCAGTTTCTTCACATACTTTGACAGTTTGAGTTTAGTTAGATTCACTAGTAGACAGACTTCGGGGTCCAGTGGAAATGTGACCCCATGGATATTCAGTAGTTTCATATAAGGTGGTTAAGGTGTTTGTGCCGGAGTAGGACTTATAGGACATAGGACACAGGTGTCAAACATGCGGCCCGGGGGCCAAATCCGGCCCACCTATGGGTCCAGACTGGCTCTTGGGATGAATCTGCGGAATATTAAAATTACACTGAAGATGTGAACAATAATATTAGTTCAGGTTCCACATTTAGACTAATTCAACCTTAAGTGGGTCAGACCATTAAAATATATACTCACAACTCCAAGTAGTCATGTATTTGCAGTAAAACAGAGTATAATTTTGCACCAAAAATAAAAAACGTGAACAACCTGAAACGACTGAAGAGAAGTCAAGTACAAATATAAAAATATTCTACCTGTTATTAAATGTTATGTCAGTTATAATGTACATGTCAAATAACTTGGAGCATAATTACCACTTGTGTTTTCAGTTTGTTCATTTAATTCACTTTACTTTAAAGGATAGTTTTTAGATGTAACCATTTTCATCATGTAATTTGACTTTTTTTCACTCTAAAACATAGAGTGAAGTTCAGAATAGACATTATTTATTATTATGTTATTATTTGACTGGTTGGGCCCACTTCAGATCAGATTTACCTGAATACGGCCCCTGAACTGAAATGAGTTTGACACCACTGACCTAGTAGGTCCGAGGTCATATGTCTCTATGTTTCATACGGTACACTTATTAATCTTTTTTTTTTCTTTTTTCATCTGTCTTCTGTCTCGGACCCAGCAGTTATGGGGGGGTTGAGGTCATGTTGTATTAAACTGTAATATCGTCCTTTAAAAAATTAAAAATGGACTGCATTTATATAGCGCTTTTCTACATTTATGTACTCAAAGCGCTTTACATTGGCCTCACATTCACCCATTCACACACACATTCATGCACCAGTGGGCGACTGCTGCCATGCAAGGTGCTGCCAGGCTCCACAGGGAGCAACTTGGGGTTCAGTGTCTTGCTCAGGGACACTTCGACATGTGGACAGTCGGAGCCAGGATTCGAGCCGCCGACCCTTCGGACATTGGACAACCCGCTCTACCAACTGAGCCACAGCCGCCCATTCAGAAAATAAAAACAAATAAAAAACAAGCAAATATTTCTCCATCACTTTATCTGTATTCACGTTGCACAGACTATTGTTTTTCACCCACTGTGCACGTCTTTGTTATTTATTTGGGTAAATGCCTGTGTGTGTCGGAGCTTTTCATCAGGGAGTTCCTGTTTACATGAGGCTGCGGTTTGTTGATGCATCCGTCTTCCACCAATGTGACTTCCTTTCAATCTGTTGTAGTTTCATTTTCTTGTCTGGTAATAAATGGACTTTAATTGTGAAAATATCAGCGGCAGAGCATTTTGCCATTCGTTGAACGAGTAGTGATTGTAGAAACTAACTTATTACATTTCGAGTAATCGTTTTAATTTAAAACAATGTAAAAACAAGTCCAACAGTCAAATCTGAGAGGAAACAGCACAAAATTCTTTAACACTTGTCTGTTCTCTCTGATGCTGTCATTGTGGGATGTGAATGCCATCTTGTAGTGTATAAATGTAACTGTAATATTGTATAATGAAAAACGAAAATAAAATATAAACTAAGGTTTTATTAATACTGTTAAAGGATGGGAATACACCTTAAATTTAATCGAATAACTATTTATTAAAAAACTAATACTTTAATACACAGATATCTAACACTACATTGAGCTGCTGTACATTTACTCTGACTATAATAATAATAAACACAAACGTAAAATATACACATTTACATCTTTCACAAAATATCACATATTTGGAGGTCAGAGGTCAACATATGTCTCTGACTCATTCTTATTGTTTTTGTTTTGTTGAAAAATCAGACAATGTAATTTTTTTTTTTTTTTAGTCTTTCGTGTTTGACTGTTGTCTCTGATCCTGGCATTGTCATTTATTAAAAACATGTTTTAATACACAGATATCTAACGCTACATTGAATTTCTGTACAACATTTACTCTGAGTATATTCATAATAAAGACAAACCTAAAATATACATATTTACATCTTTCACAAACTATCACGTCCATCACTGCCATATATTAGAATTTAAGGGCTATTTACATATATCACACATGTGGGACTCTGTATAAAAAAGTGTCCAAGGGCAGCGGGTTGTTGGAGGTGGCGACTCCTGACTGGAGGTCAGTGGCAGCCGCAGCTCCCCGCCACCATGTCGTTGTACTGTTTCAGCACCACGTTCTCGTCGTCGTCGAAATAGAGCAGGTTGATGGAGAAGAGCTTGTCTGGAACGCAGCACGGCGTGTCCACCTCCTTGATGAGCTTCAGGGCGTTGATGATGGACTGGACGGTGGCGTGGTTGGTGGGTCTCATGTTCTGGCCCAGGGGGAAGGGGCAGGAGCCTTTACAGTGGTAGGCGTTGTAACCGCGTGGGGACACGATCCAGCCCGACCAGCCGATCTCCTCGAAGTCCACATACAAGGGCAAGCGCTGGCATGGCAGGGGCGCGCCCTCCTCCTCACTGGGGTCCACAGAGCGGGCGCTGCGGGACGACGGGCTGGACAGCATGGCCCGTGGGAGATTGGACGTGGGGTCGTTGGGATCTGGCAGAGGAGGAAGGGGAGGGGCTTGTTAGGATGCAGATCTGGAGGAGGCATTTTCATATCAAATCAAATCAACCTTTATTGTCATTTTGCTGCACATACAACTAGTGCGGGCAAGATGAAATTGTGTTTCTGTGGGCATCAGTTTAGTTGTGTACAGAACATAATTTCAAACACACTCACACCCTCCACTTCCGAACCCAAACGCTGCAATCACGTGGCCGTTGCAATGAAGTGACCATAATACCTGCCTGTGTATAAATTGCCAGTTAAAGTGACAGAGTGAGATAAATGTTTTGTGATTATGGTGGATGGAAGTCGTTTTGTGGTGAAGGAGGATGTTCCTGTGTGACAGGGTCATTGTCAAATCTATATTTTTATGATAAATTTGATACTGACATGTAGTAAATTAACTTTAAAGTCACCAATCTTATTCTGTTGGTATTTTTGCTTCTTTTTTTTGGCTTTTTCTGCTGTTTTGATTTCAGACTCTTCTGTTCTTCTAATACCCTGGTGCTCTTCTAATGTTCTTGTTACCGTTTTGTTTTTGCCTGTTATTTGTTTCCATTCCAGGGTCTGTATTAATGTTTGTTTTTTTGTATCATCTTGTCTTGTTATCCCACAAACATACACCTATCAAATAATGAAATGTAACCTACAGAGCAGGGGCCTCAAACTCAGCATAATGACTAAGAAATTTTTAAAAATAAAAATGTTTGTTTTTGTTTAAGCACACTAAAGTAGAAGTGCAGTTTTACCAATAGTATGCCTCCGCTTTTCATTTACACGTTCATTACAACCTACAGATCACAGTAGATCTACAAAGACAAAACTTTTAGCAACAGGTAGAATTCTGTTAAAATTACACTCATAAATATATGACTATTCTTTATCCTGCCATGGGGAAATTGTAAATATGTTAATTCTACATTCTTTCTACTTTTTTGTTTTGTTTTTCACATTGAAACAAAGAAGGAACTTTGGAATTGTTATCATTTATAGAATGTTATACTGCCACTTGAGACATTTTCAGTGTCATTTTTGCATTTGACAATTTCTCTCACGGGCCGGATTGGATCCTTTGGCAGACCGATTTTGGCTCTTGGACCGCATGGTTGACACCCATGCTGTAGAGGGAATTGATCTAAGGCTAAAACCCTCTTAGATCACAACTATCGAGCAACTCCTGGCCCCCAGTACAATTATATCGAAGGACAGATTGTGGAACAGTGACAAGGTTAATAAATAATTTCATCATTATGAAATGAGCTGTTTTTGCTTTCGCTCAAACATAAAAACTTCATAATAATAAAAATACTAACAAAAAAAACAACAACAGCTATACTCATTATATGTGTATAAAATATCATATGGATCTATTTTTTTAGTTTTTTCCTTTAATTATTTTGAAATAGGATTTATATCTAAGAAGTAAGTCATCTGTTAAATAGATCTAAAGTGACGTATTATTACATTGCTAAGAAAACATAAATGTCCTATAACTGTAATTGCATAAATTATCAAAAGTGTCTAAATTATTATTTTGGGACAATTTTGCGATAGAGTCAAATCATATCTGACAGTAGCTGGAACTGACGCTGTAGAGGGAGGGAGAAAAGAGGCACTGAAGAACGAAAGAAAGAAAGAACGACCCCAGTCCTTTTATATGGAAGTCCAGGTACAGGCTGTTGTCATGGAAACGAGACCGTTGTTAGCTTAGAAATGGAGTTATCAAATGCTGGAAAACATTAGTTAATGCTAATTCGTAGCATGAAACAACAGACTCCACCAAAAAAAAAAAAAAAAACCTTTACATTAGCAAATGTAAATAGAACGTGTGAAACTTTTTCAATGTCTTACTTTTTAGCAGGTCTTCTTTTTAAATCAACCGTTCTGTTGGGTTTTCATTTTTGAGGGGGAAATCTCAGAAACGTCACCAGCTGTTATGCAACTGAAATCCTCTCTAACTTAATGAAACTAAATTTATAGAATTATTTTATTTAGAATTTTTGGATTTTTATATTAACATTTTTTTTTCATGGAGACTAATGGTGATTCATTATGTCTGTGACATTATTGTGATGACAACAGACAACCTCTTACCTGTAAATTATATAAGTGTTTGTCATTGAGGTGCAAGATGAGGCCCTGTTCTCTTACTCTGGTCTCATATTTAGGGTTCGTTCTGCTCAGACAGTATATTTGTTATCTCTCGGACCAGTAATTACCCCTATGTGAGCAAACCACACCTGTGCTTTCCAGAGATTTGGACGAGCGGCGTCCGTCGTCGGTGAAGAGCACCAACATGGGCTGTTTGCTCTGATGGTGGCTGCGTCCTGACGCGAAACGGATCAGCTTCATGTCCATCTGTGTTCCCCCCAGGGTCCGAACAACCACGTGGAGGCCCAGGTTACTGCCCTCATCCAGCATCCACGAACGCACCTTTAATGAAGAGCCTCGCATTAGCTGAATTTGACTTTATGTCATTTCTCAGAAGTACAGGGCAAGACAAGTTTATTTATATAACCCATTTCATGTACAAGACAATTCAAAGTGCTTTACACAAAACATTAAAATCATTGCAACAGGGTGAAAAAATAAAAAGTATAGGCATGAAAAAGAAAGGGAAAAAAGATAAAGAGAAATTGATAAAACTGCTAAAGATAAAACCAGATAAGTTTGAGCTTAAAAGAAACAGTGCAGATCTAAAACTGAATAACTATTCAAATGCAACTGAGAACAGGTGGGTCTTTAACCTGTGTTTAAATAAACTGAGTGTTTGAGCTGATCTGAGGCTTTGTGGGAGTTTGTTCCAGACATGTGGAGCATTAGAAGCTGAACGCAACTTCTCCAGTGACTGGTTCTGACTCTGGGAAACTGACAACAGACTGGATCCAGGTGACCATACAAGTATCACAGAAAAGAGATAGTGTTCTCCCGACTAAAAGCAGTGTAAGATCAGGATCAGAAAAGATAAATAAATGATTTACAATAGTTGAAATATGTTAAGATACTAAAATCAACTGTTCTTCAGTTAAAATGAACTACGATACATGCGCCCAACAGTCAGTCAGTGTTATTAGAAGGTACACAGTGACAGTGCTAGTGTTAATGTTATGGTATTAGGGAGAAAAAAAGTCAATGCATTTGTTTTCAATTCAAAGGAAAAGCGATGACTTACTGCTTGTGTGATGGTGAAAACCTCCCAACCGCTGGAGTGGACTGGGAGGAGTCGAGAGGACAACAGCCTTTTGTCCTGCGTACTGTTGGATCTGCTTTTGTGGAGCACCTGATAAACATTCACCTAAAGGAAACAGAATCATTTCATAAACGTAAATAAGTGCAAGGAAGCAGTATTAAGAACTTTATTAACCATGAAAGAAGTCCACTACAAATAAATTCTAAAACTTCTTGAAGTATGTTACAATTATCCCATGTACTCATTACCTTATATGTAATTGTGGTGCTGCATTAACATGTATAATTATCTGTATAATATGCATGAGCTTGCATTAATGTTTGTTATGTTGCAGTCCTATTGGACCACATATCTTTAAAGTCAGTTTCTCACAAGTTCAGACAAAACAGGCATATTTTCAACTTTTTGGCAATGCACTTTCAAAGTTGAACATCAAAAATATCTAATATTAAATAAACCGGAGTACATGTGGTTTTCCCTCGGCAGTAGGCGGATGTTGATTTGTAACACGAACAGTATAACCAAAGCGACCCAAGCCACGCGGAGAAGATATAGAATATTCACCTCTGAGATGTGTTGAAGTAAAATGCAAAAAATGCATTTTGAATTGGTGAGTTTTTAGTACAGATTAAAAGTGTTCGGCCCATGGGTGTGTACCTGGCAGAAGTGGTGCCTGTTGAATGTCAGTGTTGCCTGAGGCCGGAGCTTAAACAGATGAAGTTCTGCAGTGAGGACCTTCTCACTTCTGGACACAGTAGACAGATTGAACCTGAACTCCACCTGTTCACTGTGCACTGCAAACCGAAACCACACTATTAGACACTATTGGACACTACTGGACACTATTAGACACTATTGGAGACTATTAGACACTGTTAGCCACTATTAGACACTGCTAGACACTATAAGACGCTATTGGACACTAATGGACACAATTAGACACCATTGGACACTATTAGACATAATTGGACACTATTTATAGTGTATATACAGTTGACCAGATTCAATTGTCTAGAGATGCCTTTGACCTGGACGAATGACAATTTTCACGATTAGACACTATTAGACACTATTTCTACACAATTGAATCAGGTCAACTGGACTGAGTGTGTTTTTGAATATGTTTCACCCCTTATCCAAGTGGCTTCATCCAGGTCTAACCAGCTTAAACTAGTCGGCCTAGTCCTGGATGAATGGATGAAGCCACTTGGATAAAAGGCCAAAGTCTTCAAGACCAAACTCAGTCCAGTTGACCAGATCCAAATGCCCAGAGATGCCTTCGACCTGGACCTATGAGAATTTACACAGATTAGACACTATTAGACACGCCACACTAGGACCTTTACGCCTGCCTTTACATTGTATTTACAATCGTTCCTTACGTTTGTCAAAGAAACTACGGACAGTATTTCCTTCCAACAGATACGGATCCTTGGTGACACCGTCCACATCCGCCACCGTGTTGTACAGATCGAGCATGTACTGAGGGGGCTGCTTGTGTCCCTGGATGGCAGGGGTGTCGTCCATCCCAAAAACCTCCAGGAGTCTTTTGATGGCAGCTGAGCGGACTTCCTGGGACTCGTTCTCCACGGTGTAGTGACTCTGCAGGTAGTTGAGCGAGGGCCGCGCGTCGGTGGCGCACAGCAACGTGGCCAACCCGAGCGCCAACGCCAGCATCTCCGAGCCGTGGGCGGGTGTTCCCTGGAGCATCGTGTTCCTTATCCGGGCGACAACTCGAAGTCGGAGTGACTGCAGGCTGAAGGGAACTGCAGTTTTTATATCAAAAGCCCCCGGCGGGTCCTCGGAGCCCCCGAAGCCTGGGCAAACAGCAGTAAACATGCTATTTGGTCGCAAATGTAAATCACCAATCAGCGAATGTAAAGGGAGACTAATGGCGGTGTTGACAAGGTGTGAACCCGATCGGAGATTTTCTTCAAGCTTATTGCCCTCATGCCTGGCAATAAACGTTTGTAATCAACTATATGGAACTTTTCTGTCCACCTGCACGAGCGCGTTCGCTGTTGCTGAGTATATATATAGATATTTTCATTTATTTCGAGGTTAATGCATGACAACGACACTGGACACAATACACTCGGAGCTGATCTGTGGAGGAAGCGCAGTGCACTCTCCGCGGGAGGTTAACTGCGCGTAAACGAATCCATCAAATTACAATAATGGAAACTGTGGTAACCAATTACTCTGAAAAAAAGACGGGTGTCGTTAGTTACACCTGGCGAGATTTCCATGACTTTTTTTTGCGCCTACAGCTCGATAATCGTCACAAAAAAATTGCAGCTAAAGACTAAAAAATTTAAAGCCTTGTCTCCTCGTGTGTGGCCACATACACAGAGATCACCCCCCAAAGCCTAGAAATAATTCAATCAAAAAGCCAATATTCATCGCAGATGAACACCACAAGTCGGTATTACAGTGTATTTACCGTAAGTACGTTGTCTTTTACGCACGTAACAGATCCACGAATTTAAGACGTTTCCAGAAGTGAGATTGTGTTTAACAGTGATTTTAATAAGTATGCCTTATGACAATCGCTTTTCGTTCTCATTAAATTATGGTCACTTCCAATAAAATACAGAAGTAGAGCGCGGTGTCATCGGCTTTTTGATCTTTTACGCACAAATTACGCACGGGCCAAAACACACATTTGTAACTTTGTTCCCGCTCCACTACAGAGATCAAAGTCATTCTGAATGACGCCTTGCAAACACGTCATCATACAATCTCTACCTTCAAGATGACCGAAGAAAAAAAAATCACACACACTAGTGGTGTTTCACACGCCGATATCAAAACGAGGAACCACTGACGACTTGCACGTGTGTTTTCTCAGAGGGACACTTGACGCGGTGTTTTTATTTGCAGTGATTCATCAAAGCTGCTTTGAAACCTCAGACCATGACATATATTGTATATCATAGTCTGCCGCATCACTAATATCATAGATTTTTTTTTCTGTAGGGCTTCTGCATTTTGGGTACATCTAAAATGCAGAAAACTTCATATATAAAGTTACACATATTATTACGTCACCTTGCTGTATTTATAGGAAACTTCTTTGTGTCGTTAGAAATGTAAAAGTTACATGTCTTTTAGATTTTATTTGCAATTTAGGACATGTTGACCAGAAAAATTGTATTACATTTATTTACAAAAGTATCATCTTTACATATGTTACATATAATACATTAACATTTAAGCATAGTGATTCCTCAGCAGTTTATTGGGGGTGGGAGGCCAGTGGTCTGCAGCGACCGCCCCTGACATCAGTCTTGGGTCACGTTTCCAGCAGAGGGCGCACTGTTTATTCTTGGCAGAGGCACGAGGTGATGGAGAGGACGGTGCGCATCATCGAGTGCTGGTTGAGGAAGCTGTGGCTCTCGTAGCCCCGGGGGACGCACGAGCTGGACTGACTCTCAGCCCATAGGTGGCAAGTTTGGGGATCAGAGGGACTCCTGCAGCAGAACATCAGAAATTAAACACTTCTATCACCGGATTGAATCAATAAAATATTTAACTCATAAAACCCAAACCACAAGCAAATGCATCTACTCATCTAAAATATTTAATAACCATTGACCCAATTAATCCCATCAATACATGCAAATAATTGTTGTAAAATACAGTTATTCATCTTTTCATGGTCATCAGATATGACCCATTTGGAGTTCAGAGGCTCTGTAATTACCATGGAAACAAAATCAATAAAACCCATGGAGTTGAATCAATGACAGTGGATGGACACACTGGCTATCTATCTTATATATATTTATGAAATTTCTCCATGTAGGACTAATAAAGGTCTATCTATCTATCTATCTATCTATCTATCTATCTATCTATCTATCTATCTATCTATCTATCTA
>JAPTHA010000010.1:342202-359946 GCA_029814585.1 Gymnapogon annona
AGTGTCTTTTAAAATCCTCAGTGCTCTGGTCGTGCACTGTCTGACGTACACCTCTTGCACCTCTGGTGGGCAGTGCCATACTGGTGGAACGTTCAGCACAGCAGATCACTCTGTGCAGAGCTTTCCTGTCCTGCGCCGTGCAGCTGCCATACCAGGCTGTGATGCTCCCAGTGAGCACAGACTGGACTGCTGTGGTGAAGAAGGTTCTCTGCAGCGCTGCGGAGACCCTGAATCTCTTCAGGCGTCTCAAGTAATACAGGTGCTGCCTCGCCTTCTTCGCCAGGGTGGAGATGTGGGTCGTTCATGTCAGGTCCTCGGAGATTTGGATGCCGAGGTACCTGTAACTACTGACTCTCTCCACCGGTGTCCCATAGACCCTGAGAGGGGTATGGCGGCTCCTCTGCTTCTCCCTCCTTAAGTCCACGATTATCTCCTTGGTTTTGGAGACGTTCAGGTCCAGGTTTTTTTCCCGGCACCATGATGCTAGACCCTCCACCTTCTCCACGTAGGCCGTTATCCTGTTGTTGGAGATCAGGCCTACCACCACTGTATCGTCTGCGAACTTTACAATGGTGTTGGAGGGGTAAATAGTCTTGCAATCATGGGTGCAGAGGGAGTAGAGCAGAGGACTCTGGATGCAGCCATGGGGGGCACCGATGTTGAGGGTGCGTGGGCTGGAGGTGTGTTTTTCAATCCTCACTACCTGTGGCTTGTCGGTCAGAAAGCTCTGGACCCAGGAGCAGAGTGAGGAGTTCAGCCCCAAGTCCCTGAGCTTACTGACTAGTCTGTGGGAAACGATGGTGTTGAATGCGGAGCTGTAGTCAATGAACAGCAGCTGCGTGTAGTTCCCTATTCTGGTGTCCAGGTGGGTGAGGGTGGAGTGGAGGACATGGCTGATGGCGTTGTCGGTGCTCCTGTTCGGGCGGTAGGTGAACTGGAGGGGGTCGAAGGAGGTGGGTAATGAAGTGCAGATGAAGTCCTTTATTAATCTTTCAAAACACTTCATTACCACCGAGGTGAGGGCTACTGGTTGGTAGTCATTATTGCTGGCAGGGTTGGGCTTTTTGGGGATGGGGAGGATAATGAAGCATTTGAAGCAGGCGGGGACGACAGCGTGAGACAGGGACATGTTGAAAATGGAGGTGAACACAGGAGCCAGCTGGTCTGCACACGCTCTCAGTGCACGCCCAGGGATGCCATCGGGGCCAGCAGCTTTCCTAATGTTCACACGTCTCAGAACTGTCCTCACGTTGTCCTCTGAGACAGACAGCATGCGGGACTCACCGGTGACACTGTTGGGCTCCTCCGTGTTAGCATTAGTCGCAGCCATATTAGCATTAGCCACAGCCGCATTTGCCGCAGTGCTATCGATGTTATAGCATGTGAAAAAGGAGTTCACCTCCTCCACTATCGCAGGATCCACTGCAGCCGGTGAGTCCTTCCGTCCTCTATAATCGGTCATGGTCCGAAGTCCCTGCCACATCCGCCGGCTGTCTTGATCGCCCAGAGAAGCTTCCACTCTGTCCCTGTAGCGCCGCTTAGCAGACCTCACCTTCCATGGGACTCTGCTTCATGCTGCAGCGTGCGTTAGCGACACTAGCCCAGTGTGGTGACTGTTAGCAGTGGAAAGTTAACCCAGCTTCCATCAGGCATCAGCTACAGGTTCCTGCACGGACACTGTGAATTGTCAGCCTCTGCAAGCGTGATCAGGACCAAGGATCAAGTCACAGCTCTGTCTACAGCTCTCAGCCTCATGAGGACCGTCTTCACCTGTTCCCTCCGGCCTGGAGTCACGTGGAAAGCCAGGCGGAGACCTGTATTCCGCCATAACTACCAACTCCATTACAGTTGTGTCTTCAATTGATGAAGGTATTTATTTTCTGACTCTGTTTACCAGCCATAAAGTTTGGGCTGCACCGCTCCCAAGCAAGGTACATGCCAGCTATTTTCAAGTGTGGATTTGAGTGGGCCCACTCTAAATGTTTGTATTGTTGTTTATCTCATTGAAAAGTTATGTGTTGTATTGAACTTTACATTTTTTCATATAAAAAAATACAAGTTTATGTTATATAAGTTCCAATGTGTGTTCATTGTGTATTATTATAGAAGTGTTTATTATAGTGAGTGAAAACAAATCAGGGGAATTAAGCACACATCCAGTTAAAATAAAAGAGCTCAGGACCTGTACCTTATAGAGATTATTGGTGAGCTACATACATATCACTCCATGCTTGTTATTTGGATCATCTATACAGTAGAGATGGAAGTGCTCATCAAAGTACAATGTACTAACGGTACTTTTCTTTGCTTTTCCTATATCAATAGTATACAGTGTGATTTGAATGAAGGTGTAGAAATTGCTGAGGTCTTCATAAGACACGCTGAAGACATATAATGTCTTCATGCTTTGAATAACTCATCAAAAGAAGCCAGTCTGGTCTGAGCTTTGCTTGGAACACATTTCTTGTCCACAACAATGAAGAACCTCTGGGTTTTCTTCTTTTGCTCACCGATACAGAGGTGGAAGGGCTGTCTTGTATCAACATTCTCCAGGAATGCAGTGAGGCTTGCATCCTCCTGTAGTTTGATTGACACAGCATCATGATTTTTTCTTACAGTCCTACTGTATAAAACACATAAATACAAAAGCACAGGAACAAATCAGCAGTCACTATTATAGAGTCTGATGGCTGTGGGGACAAAGGATCTCTTGAACCTCTCAGTCCTGTAACACAGTGACATGAATGTCCCGCTGCTGTTGCTCCAGACATCCGGATGTGGTGGAGGGGGGATGTCTTATTGCCCAGTACTCCAAGCAGCTTCCTGCTGACCTGCTGTTCTGAGAGGGTCCAGCTTCCTTCCCAGCACAGAGCTGCTCTTCTTCACCAGTTTGTCCACATGTCTAAAATCCTTGTCCGTGATATTGCTCGCCCATCAGACAGTGAACAGTGTAGAACAGTGCATTTGCTATGATGGAATGATAGAACATCCAACCTGCTTGAAGAAACTAGAGGAAATCAAAGTTTTCATCCTTTTCATGTACTTTTGGACTTCTATAATCCACCATGACCGGCATTTTCTGCAGAAGTTTAGGAAAATTAATATCACCTCCTCGCTTTCCCGCTTGTGTAGTTACCCATCCTTGCCCTGATGTGTTTCACCTGTGTCTCATTGTCTTCCCTTCCCGATGTGTATTTAAACTCCTGTTTCCCCGTCTTTCGTCGCCAGTTTGTATTTACTTTCTGAGTGATACCTACCCGCATGTACCTTGTTTTTTTTATTACCTGGATATATTTTTCAGTGTCATTCCATGTCAGAAAATTCCTGATTTTAGCAACATTATGAAGCTAGAAGGCAGCTTTGGAAATCTGTTTACTGTGGGGGTTAAATGACAGGTCTTGTATCTGCACCAGTTCTCTCCATTTCCGACCCCACACCTGCTGAGAGGAATTATGATATTGGTATTCGTGAGCTATTGGCCATAAGGTGGTGATAGAGGAGTGGTGTCACTGGTTGGAAGGAGCAGAGCAACTGTTCTTGGTTTGGACCAACCATAAGAACCTTGAATACCTGTGTACTGCTGAGAGACTCAACTCACGTTAAGCCAGGTGGGCCTTATTCTTCACTTGATTTCACTTATCTCTGTCTTACAGACTTGGTTCAAAGAATGGCAAGCCCGATGCCCTGTCCTGTGCATTCCCTTCGGAGGTAGAAAGAATGGAATATATTTTTTGCTCACCTAAAGTCGGATCAACATTGAACTCAATGGGAGCAGTGATGTTGCGCTTTGGACTGAAGGATGTCTGCAGGTCTGGAGTAAACTTTCTACCTTTCGGTTCTTTGGTTTTGTCATGTTTAGTAGCTCAGGGCAAATTTTTTTCTGTGATTGTCATTTTTAGTGTAACAACTGCCTTGATCAACAGTAGCTCCCCCTGGTGTTATTACTAAGCTTGCTGTAGTGTGTACACCCCTGGTTTAGTGATATGTGAGATGCACACTTCTGCTGCAAATCCCAGCTGGATAGCTCAGTTGGTAAGGCACTGGGCTGGTGCATATGGGAACCTGGGTTCGATTCCTGGTATGAGCGTCCAATGGGTTGTGTCAGGAAGGGCATCTGACATAAAAACTCCTGCCAAATCAAATGTGTGAATAAGATTCACTGTGGCGACCCCGGAAGGGAGAAAAGCTGTAAGAAATCATCACACTTCTGCTGCAAATCAAATTGCCCTTTGGGGACATTAAAGATTTTTCAAATTCAACCCAACCTAGGGAATTATAACACACACTTGTCTACATAAGCACATATTTGGAGGAACCATGATGTGTATTAACTATGAACTGTTTGCACTTTTGCTTCTTTGGCACACACACACTGCCATACAGATGCACACACACACACAGAGTCACACACACAGACGTGCACACGCACTCAATGACACACACAGAGACATACTCCCCCACACATAGTCACACATACACTAGGTTATACACGTATACACATGTATACACTCAAACACACCCACATGTAATGTAATTAATGTATATTTTTGTTTTTATTTTGCACTGCTATTCTGAGAACCACATTAAACATTGTGTAACACAGTACAAAGGGTTCAAATGGACTATGTGTTGAATTTTCTCAGTCCTTCTCTGTCACATAGGTCCGGTTGTGTGTGTTGGTGTGTATCTGTAGCAACTATAGTAGAAAAGACAAGAATAAAAAAGAGAGGGAAAGTAAAAAAAAATACCTATCTTAGTAAATGAGTGGATGGGCTCAGGGTAATCATATTCACTGACAACGACCCACCCACTCATCCAGTCACAGCCTGGAGAGCATGAACAGCCAGCATGTCCCATTACCAGGTTCACTGTGACCATGGTGACAGCGGTGATGCCATTTTAATCAGTGAGACCAAGCATCTGCACACACCAAAGGTCCCTGGGGACAGATCAGCCTCAGCCCGAAACCAGGCACAGACACATTCCCTACAGAGCAGAGGATATAAAGAACGGAGATGATTCCAGCAGAGAAGCCACAGCAGCTCCCAGGATCATCGCTTTCATCCAGTTGTCAGGATGTCGTGTACACACCGGTATAAATGTCCACAGTCATGTGTGACTCTTCTACAACCCTATAAGAGGTAGCGACAGGATGGGAAACACTTGGACGACATATCCTTTTCGTGATGACAGTGGAGACCACTCTCCAATATCTACGGCCTCAAACTTCCACAGAAATGTTCAGTTAAAACTAACGAATATGATTGACTCTCAGCAGTTCACCCTTGTGCTCAAATGATGGAATTATTTTAATACTGGAGCAGACTCACAGGTTCCCCTGGTATCTATTTTACAGATATGCATGTTCTATTCCAGCAATCATCATGTACCTCCATCCAGCCTGTGAAATTTTGATAATTAACCTGTAGGAAGGTAACGGTACGTTTTATGTTACAACAGGTCTGATCTGGGTACTTCCTGTCTCATTTTTCTTTCCCATTTTTTTTAAACAAATAAAATACAAAATATGCCAAAGGTTTGATCAAATTGTTTGACCTCAGCACATGGAGATACTTTGGCTGATGAAACATTTGACCTTGACAGTGTCTTTTGGAGCTTAAAACCGATCCATAGACAAATGGAGTTGATGACCACTGCTGTCAGCTCAATTCTGATGTTATGTTTGTGGAAATAGATTTACATTTTATATTTTATATTTTGATTGTATACATTGATTGTATACATTGTTACATTTTATATTTTGATTGTATATTTTATATTATTTATTTCTTTTTTTAGGCTTGTACTGGGACCGGGGAAACAAATTTCGTTCCACCATGTCTGTCATGTGTGTAATGACAATAAAAGTTCTTGAATCTTGAAATACAGGTCAACAATTAAACGTAGTGTTAAGTTTTAGATAAAGATGACACACTGAGTTTTTAGACGAGTCTAGATCCACAGTGGATAGCACACAAATATCTACTTCAGCTTATTCTGTAGAAAGTGAATCTGTATGCCAGTAATGCAGAGCTTTCTGGTGCCTGTCAAGACCATTGGCCATCAGTGGGTGTTGTCTCCATGGTTGGAGGGTGTGTGGACAATGCAGTAATTACAGCACAAACCGTAACAATGACTATCTACTGTGGAAAAATAAACAGATGGTTAAGATAATGCAAAGGATCGTCCTGTTTTACAAACACATAGGATTGGATAACAGGTTAACCCTTTAACTGATCTGACCTCCTCCTGTAACCCCTTAACCTGTCATGTCGGTAGTCCGTCCGCCAGGAGGCAGTGTCTACGCCAAGTTTCTGCCTGTCGAAGGTGGTTTCTCCTTCCTCTGTCTTCCAGTTTACTCCCATTATGGTGAATGAGCTAATAGCACAGTTGAAACACGTACCCTTATTGTCAGCTTGACAGTGAAAAAGAATTCAGTTTTCAAATAAATCCAGCTGAATAATATGTTTTACAGTAGTGTGTGCATTTGTTCCAGCACAGAGACAGAAATCCACAGTTATCTCAGATGTTGTTTTCCGTCCTCTTCAAAAGCAGGGGATTAGAACATGGCTTTGTTCTCTGACTGATCTTCTCACATCTGCCTTTATGGCCCTTGAATACACCATAAGGCTAATCAGTGTTTTTAAGGGCTCATTAGATCCAAGATGATACTGACATATGATGTTACACTGTTCTCCTTAATCCCCGCCTTTATTTCTCTTATTCACCCGTCAACATACCCACACTTGAATAGACTCCAAGCAGACATTAACCAGAGTCCACAAACCACACTGATGCATGCAACAGGGCATTCCTGTAAACCTACTATGCGTCCAATTGTCCATAGAAAATGATTACTCTAATATTCAGTGAATGTCAATAATGTCCTTAGAAACAGTTCAGTGCGGGATTCAGATAGGTGTTTTTAATGGACAGACTAATTACAGATTATATAATCTATAACATGATAATACACCACAGTAAAATGACGGTATAGAATGATATAGAAATGCATATTACAAAACGAGGATGGAAATCCTGACTCTTATGAGAGCTGGCTCTTATGGCTACCTGTTCTTTATGACCCTATGACCTGAGTTACTCCACAGGGGTGATATGATGAACAGAACTCTGAATGGTTGCTGTTGGCCGTAATCATGTAAAAAAAATCAGGACAAAAAGAATGTATAGGAAAAACTGATCCCTTCTCCATTCCCTCACTCATCACACGCGCATTATGCACACACATCTGTTCACTGTGCCACGTCGGCATCCAAGAGTTTAGTTTTGTTCTGGTCACTTCCCATTTTTATTTTGTAGGCCTCCTATTCTCTCATGTCTGGTGTGTTTACTTCCCTGTCCCGCCTGTTGTGATTACACCTCTGAGTCCTAATGTGTTTCACCTGTGTCTCATTATCTCCCTTCCCCGTGTCTATTTAAAGCCCTGATTCCTTTTGTCTCATCACCAATTTGTATGTGCCTCTGAGTAAAACCAACCCGTACTTAACTCGCTTCTTGTATTTTTGTCTGATCGTTCGTTAGTTCTTGTCTGTGGATAATTGTTAATTATTAATATTTAATAATTAATCATTAATATTATTCTTGTTTGTGGATTTTTGTGCTTCGTCAATCTTTGTATGGTAGGCCATCGGTTGCCTTCAGTGGACTATCGGACCCCGTCTGTACCTGGACCCCGTCTGTGTGTGCTCTCTGTCTGATTCCGTGTGTCTCATGAACCGAATGCCTTGGACCACGAACCTGGACCTTATCCGACACTGCCTGTCGACTATTCCACACAATCACTGTTCGACCTGTGACTCAAACGTATTATTTGTATTCAAATAAACTGTTAAAGCACACGCCACAGCATCTCTGCATTTGGATCCTTTCCCCTGTGTCGTCGACCCATGATAGTACAAATGGGCCATACAATGGATCAAGCGGAGAAGGCAAAAGTAAAGACTGCCGTCTCTTACCAGGGTCAGTGTCTGGGTAAACATGAAAAGATGCTTCAGTCTCTAATCCAGAGGGTTGGTCAGATCGCCGCTCAACTGTCAGGATTATCCATGTTATCCAACTGTCAGGATTGCAGTCTCCTCTACCCCTCCTCCACCAACCCCGACTTCAGCAGCGGCGGCGACTACCATACTCACGGCATCACAGAATCCTATATACCAGCACCAACAAGGTATTTGGGTAATTCCGACAACTGTGGAACATTTCTTTTCCAAGTTTGTTTAGTCTTCAGAGCCCAGCCATTCCATTATCAGTCTGAAATGGCAAAGATCGCGTATGTGGATAATCTGTTACACGGACCACCTTTAAGTTACTTCAATGCATTGTTCGAGCAAGATTCACCGGCGGTTTGGTCGTTCAACAGTTTAGAGGAGGAGATTAAGAGGGTCTACGATCTTCCGGTACGCAACCAACAAGCCGGGCAGAGACCGTTAAGGCTCCGTCAATGTAGCCGACCCATAAGACAATTTGGTCGAGTTTCGTTCACTAGTGATTGAAGCAGGATGAAACAATTGGGCTTTGATAACAGTGTTCCTCAGCGGGATACAACATCACTTTGGCCGTCAATTGGCGTTGGGTCCAGAACCAGTTTCATTGGAGGACGTCATTGGTCAGGCTATCCGTATGGCAGACGAGCTGTCACTCTGGCATTCTGACTCGCCTGATTTCCAGAGGACCACCCCCTTGAGGAGGGATGAGGAGCATCCGACGATTTCTGGGATGACCTCTACCATTCCTCCAAGTGAGACAACTATGCAGATGGGACGCGCCAGACCGTCGGCAGAGGAGTTACAACGATGCCTGGCAGAGGGTCACTGCTTGTACTGTGGCAAACAGGGAGATTTAGTGGCTAACTGTACTTTAAAAGCCAGGGCTCAACAGTAAAAAGGAGGACACTGCTGAGCCAAACCTTATCCTTATTTAGACCCTCCCATGACCTTACCCATATGCTGTTGTCCACCGCGTCGCAAGCTGTTCAACACTCCGCCCTGGTGGAGTCAGGAGCGGATGCTAATTTTATGGATGTAGGTCTTGCCAATGAACTGCAGCTCCTGGTAGTTCTTTTGTCATGACCGTTGGAAGCTTCTGCTCTGAATGGTCGAATCATCTGCAAGGTAACACACCGCATGCAACCTCGCACACGTAGTTTCCCTGACCATCACACAGAGAAGATAAGATTTCACCTCTATCGGTCAAAGGAACACCCACTTATCTTGGGCCATCCCTGGTTACTGAGACACAACCCACACATAGATTGGAGAACAGGGAGTGTGTTGGGTTGGGATCCACGTTGTTCACGGGATTGTGGACTTCAAGTGACAGACGTTAACCATCCCTAGAGCAAGTCGCTGACGGTGGCCCCCACATCCCCTTGTGAGGACATGACAACTCAGGAGGAGGACTTCCCGGCAAAGTTTAAGGTACTTCTCCGTTATCACGACTTGAAACAAGTCTTTAATAAGGTCCAGGCCTCTACTCTCCCTCCTCACAGGCACTATGACTGTGCCATTGACCTCAGGCTTGATACTCATCACCCCAAGGGTCGATTTTATTCCCTGACGAAACCTGAAACTGAAGCCATGAGGAAATATGTGGGGGAATCCCTAACCACGGGTTAGGGATTCCCCTAACCCGTCCTTCTTCCTCTCCCGCTGGAGCTGGATTTGTCTTTGAAGATGAGACTCTCCAACCTTGTATTGATTATAGAGGATAAAATGAAATAACTGTACGTAATCAGTATCCTTTACCCTTAATGTCTTCGGCATTTCAACTGTTACATGGGGCCAAGGGGTTCACCAAATTAGACCTGCGTAATGCTTATTACTTGGTCCGTATCAGGGAAGGGGACAAATGGAAGGCGGCTTTTAATACCCCCAGTGGAAACTATGAATACCTTGTTATGCATTTTGGCCTCACAAATGCCCCTGCTGCACTCCAAGCTCTGGTGAACGACATTCTACGGGATATGCTTAATAGATTCGTGTTTGTTTATCTTGATGACATCCTCATCTTTTCCCATGACAAGATCTCTCACATGCAACATGTGTCACCAGGTTCTGGAACAACTCCTCCAGAACCAACTGTTTGTGAAAGCACAAAGATGTGAATTTCACCAGTCTTCGGTGTCCTTTCTGGGTTTCGTGATCACTGAGAGTCAGGTGGAGATGACTTAGATTTAGACTTAGGCATCCTTTATTGTCATCCTTTATTGTCTGGCAATGAAATATCGTTGCTCACCAACTGAAAACACAGCATAAATACAAAAGTTACTAAGGTCACGTGTGGCTGTTGTGCAAGTCAATATCATATATCTAATCATCACACAGTAAATGTGTTTTTGTCAAGGAGAAAAATTTGATATCAAAGATATGATCAAATATTAAGAATCTTGTTTTTTGAATATAAACAAGAGATCAAAGGAAATGCATGACAGAAATAGAGTGAAATAAAAACAGTGTATATATTCTCATTCTCAAGCGAACCTCGGAAGTATCAGTGTTGTAACATGGAACTTAATGAGCGCAGACTTTTAACTAACAAGCCCAGAAAGAACGCAAAAATAATTGGATGCATTTTGGGTTGCTTTGAATTTAGCAATTTAAAGAGCTAATGCAGAAACAAGCCAAATATGTGTGTTTGTTCCCTGCATTGACGTTTAGATGTGAATAAAGGTACACATTGCAGTAGGTACATACTGCACATGACGTGCCAACACAATAGCTGAAAAGACCACACAAAGTCCCACATCAGAGCAAAACTGTTGACTTGGTCTAATTAGTAAAAATATTAACCCTAAGCTATTAGAACGTGATTCAATTCTCTACCATGTTGGTGTGATCGACCTCTGTCCATGACCCAGAAACTGAGCTAGACCATTTCACACATCGCAGCCGTGGGCATTGCAGAAAAATAAATTTTGCATGTAGGTTTAGCTTGTATTAAAGATGAATGTTCAGCTGTTCAACATGTAATAGGACCTACTATTAACTTTAAAAGGGTTTGGGACTGTTGATTGGTTAGTTTTTCATTATTCAAAACAGAAATGAAATTCCACTATCATAAAAGGTGCTGAAATATATTTTTTATCAAAGAGGGACAGTGGAACACCTTGTATGAGGATAGTAATGTGTTCTTGAAATGTGGATGTATTTCAGTGTGTAAAGCTAAAGGGCTGAAGTCTAAACTGAAAACTGCAGTTGTCCATCTATTGCTGATGGGATCATATGGGCGATGCTGGAGAACCTCCGTTACACTCTACAACGTGGAGTTACAGACAAAAATGCCAGTTCAGATTTCACTGGAACAAAAGGAATTCTTAGAAGTGTTGAGAAGAGAAATGGAAACATTCACAAGTAGTAGATGTTTTAGTTTCCCAACCTTTTGTAATATTGTAAAATACAAGAGTGAAATTATAGTTTATCCACACAAAACCTGATGTCACACAACCATCTGCTATTGTGGTCTATTGTTTTCCTAATGTACCAGTTCACACCAACACCTAAATATAGCAGTCATCGGGGGTAGATAAATACTATTCTAATTGAAGGTCTATGGCAGGCCGATGTTACAATGGACTGTTCAGCCCTGACATTTCACTCTTGAATGAAATAAAGCCAAGTCAGGGTATCCTCGCCTAATTACTCCAGGCTTTTGAGTCTTCTTTTGTTTTTTAGGGAAAACATCTGGCGTTTCTGCAGAGCCTTCATAAACACATGCAAATTCCTGCAGATGTTAATGACTACAGACGGACTGTGAAAGACTGCTGGCTGCCTTCCACTGGGACTTACTCCGCATGTTTACCAGTTTACACTTTGAGTTATGAAAGTGGAAACTGGAATACAGAAAACAAAGCATAAAAACAAGAACACATGGCACCTCTGAAGGTTTGTGCCAAAATTTAGAACTCTGAAAAAAGAATTAGGAGCACAGTAATGCACCTCAGGTCCATCCAAAGTGATTTCCTGCAAAAGACACCAGATAATCATATTTAAGCCTCAGTGGAAATGTGCTTCCCTCTGTTGAATGGAAGACAATCTGGGTTACTGCCTCTTTTCATGTGTAGGAGATTGTAGCACAGCCTCTCAACAGGATTTGGGATTTAGGTTAATGGAACCTCTTGGCTCTCATCGATCCTCAAGGCTCTGTTTTAGGCCTAAATTCATTTCCGTCCTTAGTGCTGCCTGGTTCAGACCCTCATAGCAGTAGCGCTTTCTTCAAACACATAATCCTTCCTTTTCCCACAAACCGTCCAATTCTCTATTTATACACTGAACCCAGTAGCAATGGATGAATCACCCACAGTGTGAGACATAACCCTCCGCTCATTACACCTGTGTTCTCAGCCAATCCCACTGCACAGGTGTCAGTATAACGGTCATGAATGAGAGGGGGAGTGGGGGTCACCTGTTTCAATAGATGTGCCCATCTTTGACAAATTCATCATTGACACTGCTTGTCCATGAGTTGCTTTAACAACGTGTCCATGAGTTTTAAAGCCCATTCTGTTGGGTTTCTTTAAAACTAACTTGAGAGCCTAGTTTATTCCAGCTTTATATGTAAAGTGCCTTGAGATGACTTCTGTTATGATTTGACGCTATTCAAATAAACTTGATTTGATTCATACAGAGGACATATCTATAATATAGATGCTCCATATGGTACAGTATGTCTCACACAACACTGCAACATGGAACAAGTAGAACAGTTGAAAGATCTGCAGGTAGAACATTTAACATTATGGTCATGATGAAGTCTGAGCCAGATATATATGATATAAAATAAGAAAAATGTCAATGAATGAAGCATTTCAACATTTTTGTGTTTTGATAATGAACGCAATGGAGAGAAATCCTAAAGAAAAAATAGCAATGATGTATAGAGACTATATAACATAAACACAATGTGGTACAGAAGCTCTGTGATGTAGCTTCAAAAGCTGAGCTTGAAGCTATAAACATTTTTATGTAATATTCAGCAGAAATGAAAACGAGTTTGGAAAATACTGTTAAGAGTTGTGTTCACCTCAGAGTTAAGTTGATAAAACTCACTCAGAGCTTGAGTCCATTAAGCTGTTGTCCCATGGCTGACAGATGAATGTGGTGGGAGGCTGAGGTACCAACATAGAGCTGAATAGGCCACTGATTACATCGACTATCACCATTTGGACACTTGTGAACCCTTTAGATGTGGTACAATACTCTAGTGTTCATAATGGCCAGTTATTGCATTTATCAGCTTTTCTGTTTCCAGTTCAGGGCTATTTGTGTGGTGACTGTTTTTCCTCTGCCTCTCCCCCTCCTCAGTTGCACGCAAACACTGTTGTGCATGAGCCATTATCAATTGGGAGCAGGAGATGCAGGAACTTCCACTGCAGTTTCCTAAAAAAGACACACAGCTCTACAGAAGAATACGAATAAAAACAGAATCTGTACAAAGTCAGTGATGTTCAGCAGTTGAGAAAAACTAGGCGGTTTATATTAGAATTCAGGGACTCCAACCCTAACCAGCTGACAATAACTGTATTTCAGATGTAAGATGTTTATTCCTCTGATGAACTTTCCCCTCCATATTTATACATACATTTGTCTTCAAATAGATGTATTTCCCTTTTTGCATTGATCTTAAATAAGACGATCATAGAGACAAAATGTAAGATCTCCAAGTTCACATCATGGATTTCCCCCCCAAAAAAATAATAATGTGAAAACCTGGTTCAAGACATGTTAATGGGGGTAACTAAGGTTCCCAGATCAGTCTCTGGTTGAAATGGTGGAAGAACTGTATTAACTAATGGATGTATGTATTTGAGAGAGCCTTTATCGAAATTGTGTCTAATCCATTGATATCACACATTTGTTGTTGAAAAGCTGATTTTAAACCAGCTGGAATGATTTTTTAAACGTGGTTCTTGGGACAAAAGGTGACAGTTTGTATCTCCTTCTACGCAGGAGATGGTGTGATGATCTGCAAAACATCTTTGGTTACATTCTCAATGTACGTGGCTGCCGCAGTGGACAATGACCTGGGGCATTCATGCACAAAAGCAGGTCACACATTTGAACGTCGGATGTGATGTTAAATGGGAATTGAGTTTAAACCTACGCTTGGTCAATTTCACATGAATGTCCCTGAAGATGCCAAAAGGTACAATGAATTCAGCCCTTGTTACAATTTTTTGCATCTTTAATACGTCGCTTCATCAAGGTGTTTGTCGTAACTCGATACAGTTCATTAATGCCACACTGTGTACACTGGAAGTGACTTTCTCTTTTTCATGGCAAGAAGAAAAAGAGTGTTGTTGTTACCTGTTGTTGACAGTTTTGGCTGCATCTGCGTTCCAGCGTCAGCAGTGGACGCAGGAATGCTACGTTACAACGCTCCAAAGAAGGAGGCAGATGCAGCCGAAACTGTCAACAACAGGTAACAACAAGACTGGTTTTTATTGTTGTGAAAAAGAGAAAAAAAACACTTCCAATGTGTTTGTCAGATGTTTCCCCAGAGCTCGGCAGAATTTTAACTACTTCTATGTCATTACCAGCTGGAATGTGGCGGTGCAAACAGGGCAGCTGCAGGTAGAGACTGCAGTTCCCTTAGTCCTCAGGGGTGTGACATCACTGGGCTGGTTTTAGTCATCCTCCTAATGGAAAATGCACTCCTCATACCCAGGGGCAGAACTGACCTCAGACATCAGATCTGATATGGAGAGACATTTTGAGTCAAGAATAGCAGAAGACAGCTTTGATAAGAGTTTCACAGTTTATGAATGCGTTGATAGTGATGAAAGAACAGGAAGTAGTCAGTGAAGGATTTGAGTTTAAATAAACTGCCTCATGACTGAGAATGAACTGAGCTTTGGTTATGGTTAAATGTTACTGTGACTAGCCAACTGGGTTAGGGTTAGACTGCTGTGTCCAGCATGAATTTAAATGAAGCCTGAAAATTAAGTTGAAAATTGTTACAAGTTAATTGAACATACCTTTATACCTATATTAAACAATTAATTATATTCAACAGCCATAGTCTGTGAAATTACACTTCTAAACCACATTTTCACATTTGGTCAGGTTAGTCACATTTTGTGGGAAAGGATAGTTTGTAAATGTGAACAATTTTTTGAATAATTGTGCTCCCCCCGCCCAAACATACAAATTCAAGTTCAATTCACTTTTATTTTTAAAAAGCCCTATATCACAACAGGATGTCTCAAAGGGCTTCACAGAGTTTTTTTTTAAACATATTAATAAACAGCAGTCAAAAAAATGGATTAATGTCTTGGGCATCCCCTGTCTTTAAACCCTCCTTCTCGGCAAGGAAAAACTCCAAAAACATAGTGGGAACAGAGAAACCTTGGGGAGAACCACAGTGAAAGACAGATTCACTCACATGTACGGACAGACAATAGATGCATTAAGACTAGTATATACACACAGGCTATAGATGTATTAATGCTACTATATATATACAGACAAACTATAGATGCATTAATAACACTTGTGGACTCATTCCAGTTGTCATTCCAGTTGTCAAGTTGTCATTCTTTATATGTCATTATGATATATTGGGTTTGATTTGGCATGTACTGCCCTAGATAAAAATGGTCTTTAAAAAGACTTGAGCCTTTATTACTTGCCTTGACTGTGTTTCATTTTCTTTTTTTTTAAGCCCGTGGTGAAATGCCTCTGTCATTGGAAGTACACAGAAAACACTGATTAGAGGCGCTGGGTCTGTAATAGGTGACTACTCATCCCTGACTTCAACAGATGCTGTGTGTATTCTCTAACAGGGCTCGGACTGGCTGTCTGAAGAGCCATGCTCCGTGTTTCTAGTGTTAACAGTATATTGACTCGTTAGACCTGGTCTGTCCTTGGGTCACGCTGATCAAAGGGCTAAATGAGCTCTGGTGCATCAGGACTTTGATTCAAGTCCATTTTCTTTTCATCTAAATGAAGTTGACAATATACGGATGATAATAGCAGAGTCCATAAACGCTGTGTGTGTCAGTGGATCAAATAGTTCAAAGGATGGCATCGTGGTGAACATAAAAGTGCACAGCCAGGACAAAGGGACCACCTCTTGGGAACTATGCGATTATGGCCTTTTTAATCCAAACCATTGATCTGGGGCCTCATTTATGGCATTTGCATCTAAAAAATAAAGTTTGATGTGCCTCATCAAAACTATCTCAAATCATTGTCTTTACACATGACGTAAGGACAATGCACGTATCAATACACAAATGTTCCGATTTTATTCATTGTCAATTTATTAAATACACAGGTCATACAGATGATACACAGGTGATACAGATGTCCTTGTTTCTCCCCTTAGTAATAACGTGATGCCAAAAACCAAGGCATTAAAAACAACACACAAAAAATTCAGATATAAATAACCCATAAATACCTCAAACACAGGACAGATGTTCTGTGTTCTTCAGAACGGGTATTACTAAAGGAATTAAGGATTTTTTAAAATGTTTTTTCTGCCCATTAGTTCTGGTTTTGTGGCGTATGCCTGTTGGAGTGGTGCAGGGAATTGGAGGGGTCTCCGTTGTGAAAGGCACATGGACAATTGAAATGAACATACAGAAAGCACAAATGCAATGCATAACCTGTGAGTTGCTAGTTTTTCCCAAAAACCATTCATTAGATGGGTAGTGTTGCAGGTGCATGATGCAGTCCAGCGATGTGGAAATGACACGAGGTGGGAGTGGTTCTGTCCAAATGGAACTTGAGCCTGTGTGTAATTACAGCTCTGCTCTAACACCTGAGCAGCCAGTGGATGTGGGAAATAAGGAGAACAGGAGGCTTTTAACAGGCAGTTGACACACAGGGGATTCAGCCACAGAATACATTGTACATTCACTTTCAATCATTCAATATCCCTTTAAAATTAAATTTGTGATGAAAAGGGTTTTTTTTTCAACAAATACTTCCCGTTACTGCACAGGCTTTGAATGCATTAATGTTTCAGTCTGGTGAAGCAGACACAGGGTTTTATTTTCAAAATGGATATGACAAATAGAAGGCCAGGAACAATATGCCAAGTACTCACAGTACTTGTATTGAATCGCGTTTGTGAAACAGTTTTGTGTTTTTATTGCTTTGTTGTAAAGCTGCTATTGTGCTACTCTGTGGTGTTAGCAGTAGAGGTGATCAGTATTTGTTAAAAGGAGGATGGTTCTATCATTAGAGGCCAGTGCTCCTATAATTTAGAGTAAAATGGTTTTGCTAAATATTGGCGAATGAATCAATCATTTAAATTAGATATACCTTTATTAGTTAGTGTGTTTCTGGATCAAAGTTAGTCAGTTTTGTTAATACAGGTACTACTCTTCTGCCACAGGAACGACATTCAAATGAGGCTATGACATAATAAAAAACATTTTAGTACACACAGTCCATGTAAAAACGCATCCTTTGAAATGGTAGTAATATCAGACTGGGATGCAACAGATAAAAGCAGCCAAAGTTACATTACATAGAAGTCACAGCCTAACCCTAACCACACTGGTGTAAAATATAATATTTTAGCTGTTTAGATTGAATTGCACTAGTGAAAAACTTAGACTTAAACTTACTTTATTGTCATTACACAGACACACACAATGAATCTGGTAACAAAATGTCATAGAATTGTCAGCTGATAACGCAAATAAATATGGAAAATAGAAAAGTGCACAGTTGATGTAGCCGAATGTAACTGCAGTGCAAATATGACAACACACA
>JAPTHA010000010.1:699927-711066 GCA_029814585.1 Gymnapogon annona
TCCTTTCCCACCACAAAACACTCTGGAGGGAGGTACCTGAGATGTGCACAACCGGCATCAATAAACTGGTCATGTAATACTGCTATGGTTGTTGTGATATAACGGTGGGATTTTAACTATCAAGGCTTTCAAAAACTCTCAAGGTACAGTAGATTAAGAGTGGAACCAAAGGAACCCATATTTAGCCAAAATTAACCAAAATGACACAGTAATAGAACAATATATTGATAATTAACATGGCTCTGAATAAGCTGCATACCATTTTTTTGACTGTACCTTTCTAAAACGATCTGTACAAATCACTGGTGTGCAGCTTGCTGCTTCATACACTATGACTGTAAATATAAACGCTGTCCCTTTTTCAAAAAAATTGTAGAAACCGGCACAGCGTGATTATTTCTTTGAGATAATCGCAGCACCAATATCTCTAATCATTACATCCCTAAATACTACTACCAGTAAAAGGATTCAATGCTAGACAGGTGGGTCTGAGTCTGACCAGTAGGTGCCGGCGCCTTGTGACGTGAGGTCCATCCCATCCACACCGTAGTTATCATCATCCATGATCTTGGAAAGGCCGAAGTCTGTGATTTTGATTTCTCCACATGCAGTTCCATCCACCAATAAGATATTACCTGTGAAGCACGTACACAGGGAGATTAAGTAGAGAATGTCACCACCTGTGCTAAATATGCACAGACCTGCTAGGCCTGTTGTACACACTAGAATGGAATAACAACCACTACGTTGTATTTAAAGGACCTGTAATCTCAGACAAAACACAAATCTGAAAATCTGTCAATGAAAAGTACTTCATCAAAACTACATATACTTTTTCTATTTTTCTGCTTCATGTTGACCTATAACTTGATCCTAGTATTGGGAACCAACATTCCTGTGTTAGAACTGTTCTGTGAAAGTACTCCCCTCATGATGTGCAGGGCTGTAAAATATAAAGCTGCAGAGGTCAAGTGAAAACATGCCAATACTTCTGCAGCTTTCTCCTTTCTGTCCAATTAAAAAAAACGACATACAAGACAGATGACGTGACGCCATTTCGTGACGCCATGGAAAAGTGAAGCCAAAACCTCATGTTCATGGGAGCAACTGCGATATGTCTATGATGAGCCACAGACTAGAGAATTTGTGTGAGAGATTTGTTTAGTAGTGATTGGTGAATAAAGCCCTGTTCATCCGTCTGAGTAGCAAATGCTTTGTAACATCCAACATGTGACCTACCAGGCTTGAGGTCATAGTGGATAATGGGGGGTTTGATTTCGTTGAGGTACCGCAGGGCGCTGACGATCTGCATGACAATGGAGCGTGCCTCCTTCTCTGACATCAACTTGTTTTGTTTTAGGTAGAAGTCCAGGTCGTTTCCTTCACAAAACTCCAGCACTGTACAGAACCTGACAGTGCAGAATACACAGTGGATCAAAGCAATGAAAATAAGCCACCTCATACAGGAAATAATCCTCTGTGGTTTCATCTTGTGACTCCTGAAAGAGAAAATGGCAGGCTTCTTAAGAGTTTTTTTTGTTACTTAGTAAAAACACCTGAAGTGCAATTTAGAGATAAGCAATAAGTAAAAAAAAAAAATCTGTTTCTGGAAGTTAGTGAAGTGTCACTGCGGTGTCAACTAGCCTGTGTCAGCTGGACTCCAGTTGGCTAATGGCATCACCAGCGACTCAGCTCGACAAATGACCAGTGGCTGTTTTTGGAACACAGTCTAATATAGTGTTTGGTTTTCCTCAGTATTTATGGGCTGAAGCTCACCCGTTATCATCTGCTGTTCCACTCTCTATGGTTTGTTTTCCCTGCTTATTAACCAACACAGACAATGGAGCAACTCAGGCAAAACACCCTCATTCTTAAGCCACTTTATCAATAATAGAAATGCAGCTGTAATAAACAACTCACTATTTCAAAACACCAAAATTTAATCCAGTAACAAAATCTCACACTTAGAAAAGAACCAGAGAGACAATATGGGATGGAAACCATAGGACATCTCAGCTGCATGTAGGCTGCATTGGTGTGAACAGGCACCTTTTCAGAATGTTGCAAATTGACTGTTTGCAAGTTGGTACGAGTTTTCAGTTTCATCATAATCATCATATTTGATCCGACATTAAGTGCATGCCTGATAACTGATCCTACTAGTTAAAAGATAGAAGCAACTGCCAGTGTCAGGGCACGCTAATGTTAAATCGTGCATCCCCTCCCCCCCCCCGTTAACTGTTTTGACTTGCTCGGCCATTACATCCACCACTCGCTAAAGTCAAGCTTTGAGGCTGAACACACAAATCATGCAATATTTGAATATTTACTAGGATCTCAGAGCTTTAGAGATCACTGCTGTGCACCAACCTAGTAAACACAAGTGCTATTTAAACCAGTACTATGCAACAACTTCAGGGTATGCCAACCCAGCAGCAGTGCAGAAGGCAGAGATCAAAGGTCACTCACGTGTCAGTATCTAGGGAGAAGTAGTCATACAGTTTGACTATTCTGGGATGGTCCAGCTGCTTATGTATCCGGTACTCCCTGCATGCATGTCTGAAAGGAAATAAATGTCAACATAGTAGTGTGCGATTCCAGAGACACACTTGGTATTTGGACCTGTAAACTGTGTGTGAGTGAAGACCTACTTGTGGTAGTTCTCCTTTTTCTCCTCTCTCCAGTTCTTGTTGAGCTGGTGGATTTTAACAGCTGCGTAGCGCTGTTCAAACAGGTCAAAAGCCTGTGTGTTCCAAAAAAGAACACACACACCATTTTGTCTCTACAAACACTTTACAGAGAAATAGAGACAATGGTAAAAATGCGGTTGAGATATTACCTTGTAGACCTCACTGAAGCCGCCCCTTCCCAGCAAATGGAGAAGCAGATACCTCTCATTTAGAGTAGGATGATCTTTAAACCTGGGTGGGAGGCAGATTTTTTTTTATATACACGGTTAATATCAGGGTGAAATTTGGCATCACACAAACCTGCATCTACTCTTATCATTAGGCTGTATTTCTCTGCAGGTATATGTTCTGTGCGTGCACTGAACGTACGCTGAGCTGTCCTCGTTGTTAATCCTCTTCAGCTCTCTGATGTGCAGGTTCCTCACCCGCTCCAAACGCTCAAGCTCAGCCTGGATTTCAGCTTCCTCCTGTGCAAACACATCCAACAGAGAAATTTCACACTTTGCCCTTTTGTCAGTCTTTTGATGGGTCATTGAGCACTTTTAGCTGACTGTGTGACTGTCTAAGCTCTAATTTCGCTTGTACTTTAAGGTCTACCTGTTGAAATGTTTCCAGTCAATACATTCAACAAGGCCCAGAGATTTTTCCTTTCATTTTTTAAAACCAAGGCCTCTACTTTGTAAGTGCATTGCATTCAGAGAGGAGGAGAGCCTTGCTAAATTCAAGAGGCTAGCCTGGTTGAATTGAAAGTAAACTCAAAATCACATCTATTCACATCAGCCTTCAACCATAACCCTTGGAAGCGAATGATGACATTGAGTTTTATGAGCGTGTATGGACTCAGTGTTGGACATCGTGTTTTTCATGTCCACCCAGATAGGGATGTGCTGTATTTGTTCAACTCACTCTTTATATGATTGAAGTGTGAAAACTTATTTCACTTGTAGTAAGCTGTCCCAGCTTTGTTCATTAATTTATGTACAGCCCTTTGAGATATAATTTTTATATAAGGCTGCAATAAACTTTAACCTGACTCGATGATGTGATTTAATAACCACCTTTGGTTTGCAACTGACCTTCTTAAGATGACCAAGGCGAAGCTTGAAAATCTCTTCTTGCTCATGGTACTCGGCAAGGGTCAGTCTGTCAAAATATAGGCAAAAACTAATCATACAAGGGAACATAATTAAAAACAAACAGCATTTGACTCATTCAGGAAAACAGATATCTTGATGTATTTTAATCCTCTCCCCCTTCTAAAACAGGGGAAGCTAACATCAAAACATCTAAACGACACAAATGTGGTCCAGCGTCTTAATGTGTTTATTTCAATGTACTCACAATTGGGGTAAGGAGGGTTTGAGGAAGGGGTCGGAGTCGTTGCCGTTGACAACCTTGGTTTTGCGCTGCTTAGGCTCAGAGGTGGAAGCCACTGACATTGACGGGGACGCAGGATTTGGAGGCTTCCTCTTGGCCAGCAGCTTCCTCTGTCGCTCTATATCCTCCCGCTGCTGGTTAATGCCCTCCTGCTGCCTGAAAATAGTTAAAGCACAGAGAGAGGGCCTCAGGCATATGGGTAATCCTATAGAATAGTGAAGACAATACACAGTCTTTCACATGTTGTGCTCCAGGCTGTGAAACGATGCATGCACTTTGTCCCATTATATTTAAGAACTCTCCATACCATTTTTAACGCACGACTGCAAAAATGATGCCTGTGTTCACAGTCTCTTACTTGATCAGATTCTGGAATGCGTATCCGTCAGTCCACTGCTCCGTGTACGATGCTCCGTGCCTGACTGTGGTGAAGTGACCGAGGCGGAGGCGGTCCTGCATGCTCTTTTCGCGGCACGACTGCTTCTCCTGGGTGCTCTGTGCACAAGATTCACATAGTGTAAACTATGAACAGTGACTTAGTTGTAAGGGCTGAAGATGTCTTGTAGGTTAATTTCATTATTAATGCAAGTTATTCCCCATTACCATAATAGACTATTCCCATCTATACTAGCAAATATATTATAAAAGAGATTTGACACATTGGCTCACAGAATGCTTGATCCAAAGTCTTTAAGTTCCTTATTGGAATATTTCTTAACATATAAAGTCTCCAAATTTATACCCGATTGTTCTTGGGCCTGATCTTGTTGAACCTCCACATATTAGATGAAATCACCAGAAAGACAATTAAGTATTAACTATTTTTTTTTTCACCAACATCTTGACCCAATACCTGGACAGACTCCAATAAATTCTGACGAGGCTGTACAGTTGCTAGAGTTTTTATGTACAAGGACTTACAGGAGTACTGAGCAGTATTTATTTAGCTTTATGAGTCATACCTCAGTAATATTTCCATGACAAACCCACACCTCTTACTTCCAGATAATCTCCACCGGGAACAAAGATATTGTAGGTGGGTTTCTTTTCAAAATTAGAGAACTTTGAGCGTCAGACTACAAATCCCTATTATCTACACACTGCTATGCATTTCATGTGGCTGGAGACAAGATTCAAAGATGGAACAACCCCAAAAGTGATTTCTCCTCTCAGTATTTGAGGATCAAAGCTGAGCTAAAAGACCAAGAAATAATGGATTTCATATAAAGGGATGCTCAAACTGAAGGTTTCAAAAATATTTCTAAAAGAAACAACTATACAAATGTGTCTCTTGGTGAAGCTCTGTTTATGGCTTTCCTGCTGACAAGCAATCATGACAGTTTTCTGACAGAAGAGACAGCCACAGATACCTTCTCTATAAGCAGTTTTTTGCTCATGGTGATGCACTTGTTGAGCCTCTCTTTGTATTTTTCCAGGAGTTTTTGCTGCTCATCAATCTGCCTCCGTAAGTCACAATTAGCCTGATGTGGAAAGAAAGTAGAGACAGCACTGCATTTTGTTATCTGGTTTAATATATCCAATAAAACATGCACTGGCGGTATATTGAACACTGCCTGCTTGTCATCTTATATATCTAATGGACATGATAGATACTGAACTCACCCTGAGTAGGTCATCTATTCGCCCCTCTTTCTTTTCCAGGTCCAGGCTCTTGTTGCTCTCAAGAGCTGCAAGTTTTAGGCCTGTCAACTCCGTCTAGACGAAGCAGGGAATAGTGCATTCATTAAATGTATAGTGGAGATTCCATGTTGATCCACTGATTCTGATCCATGTAAATGACATCTTACCTGGACACATTTGCTTGAAGAGGCCTTGAGACTTTGTTCCCCAAAACACAGACTGGTGGGAGAGGAGCTGTTCTGTCGGATCTACAGACACAGACATTATTTAAATGCTGAAGCTGTATATGGTGACATTTGTTGAATTTCAACCTGAAGAATCTCAGAAAAAGAAATTCAACTGAATGCCAAGCACTTACAATCGAGCCAGGGGCTGAATGCGAGTTCTGTGGAGAACGACGAGCTGAAGGTAGGCCTCTCACAGGACTGGAACCATTTCCTCCTTGAAACTGCACAGAGCAAGTAAAAGGAAAAGACTCAAATTTTAAAAAAAAAAATAAAAATGTGAGACCGGTGCCTAAACTTTCAAATAATTTAGATTCAAGACTTGCGTTGAGATTTTAAAGTACAATGTGAGAAGAAACAGATTCACAAAATCTTAATCACATGCTTTGAAGACTTGTGAAGGACATTTCAATACCGCTCGAGACATTAGTTTTTGATTAATGAATTGAATGCCTTTTAGGACTTGTTAAGAATTCACAGCAAAAGTGTGACAAAGTGAATGTAACACCCACATCAAAGTAGTCGCTGATCTTCGGCCCACGTGTCGAGGTCTTCCCTGAATAAAAAATTCAGATGTTAATGTAAACTTTTAGAAACTGGATAGATGCTTAAAATAACCATCTAGTCCACATGTTGGCTGTACCTTGACTACTTTCTGAGTAGGTGTCAGCTTTCCTTTTTCTTCCTCTGGATGACTCCGAGTGCTTTTTCTCTGGAGTCTTTAAAATGAAATGAAATGCAAGGTTACAAAAAAAAGCATCAATCCTTCAGTGTTTTTACCTAACAAAGCATCTTCTAGTGGTGATGCTCAGCAGGAGGGTGCAGTAGAAAGACAGAAGTACATACTGAGTAGGCAGGGGAGCTCCCTCTCTTTAAATCAGAGTTCTAGGAAGAAAAAGACGGAAAGGTGGAGGTAGTGGAAGAGACAGAGACGAGTGGGCATGAGCAAGGAAAGAACACAATATTGTCGATGCGCTTCTGTGTCTATCCAGGCTTCACTGTGTATTAAATCACATTTCACAACCTCTTAAGGGAAAGATCAGAAATTTAATTTTGCCAAACTAAGCTGTTTAGTACAGAAGACTTGGTCCTTTATTTGCATTGAGGTTTTTTTAAGACTTATTAAAAGCATATGGCCTAACCTCCAGTTTACTGAATAACAGGCAATTTTAAGACAGCCTAAAGACATGCAAAGACTCTAGTAACAGTAATTCACAACACACTGAAAGTGAGTGTTAGTGTCTCACCTCTGATTCTTTGTCACTAGATGAGCCAAGGCTGCCATAACTGTGGTTTGAAGACTCATTGGCCAGACCCTAAACACAGTAAGAATTCACATAAATAGGTGAAAATAAAAAAAAACTAAAAATTCAAATAATAGAAAACCATGTCACCACAAGTCACTACATTGCGATCATGTTTGAGTGACTTAATCAAATGGAAACAATGAAACAAAAGCCTTTAGGCAGGCCTGCGGCCTGTGATGTCTGATCGGAATCTAGAACTTCCAACTATTAGGTGTGTCACTTTAATTTTCTTCCACACGCAAGTACATTTCCAGGAACTCCCTTTTTTTTTTTTTTTTTTTAGGAAAACAGGAAGTTTACCTGCTTTTCCTCCATTAGAGTCTAGTTCTGGTTTTAAGTTCCTGCCCAAAAAGTCCCTATTCCAGAGGCAACACTTTCTTGCATCACAGAGACCATTATGGCAGCTTTAACATTACTGAAAAAAACTAGTATTAATCCTGTCAATTGCATTCTTACAGAGTGACTAGTGCTATTAATAATATACAGACATGGAATACGAATCCTCTGCAATGTAATTGACATTTACAATGCAGACAACTTCCATCTAGGACATCCAAGAGGCTATTCGTGTTGCTGTGCCATTAACAAAGCTGACAGATTCAACCCTGTGTTTAACTGCTCAAGTATTCATGGTGCTGCAGATGTAGTTGAAGCAGAAATAGGAATGAGACATTAGTTTTGTGCTGTTGTTACCTTAGCACCTCCACTGGTGCTCCCAGTGCTGCCTCCCGTGTTGCCACTGACAGCTCCTGTGAATCTGGCCTCCAGCAGCTCCTGTCTCCTGGGGTCCAGGCTGTGCAACTCCTCCATCGGGCCTGGCACGAGGACATCAGCAGGTTACATGTTGGCAATGGTACAACCACTCTATTGCTGTACCCTGAGAACACAATTCTGAAATAAAAATGACTAAAAGAAAATTAAAACGCGCATGATGAGAAGAAACACAGGATAGTATCTGGGGGAGGATTAGAGAAAATTGGAGTGATTAGAGGATAAAAATAGGAAAGGACTTGATTCAACTCAGCAGTGGGCTGTTCTTTAAAGAGAGACACATTTTTTTTGCAGTGATGGGAAACATTGTGGGAGAACGGCACTGCTGGTGAGGCAGGAAGGTCATTCTTCCAGTGGGGAGACAGATGGAAGACGAGCTGAGGCCAGGTGGAGTGGGTCTACGAGTTTATCAACACAAACCACATTTTTAACCAGCCGGTCCATTATCTCATTATTTATACTGACCTCATTGCACACAGCTAAACTAGACTCTGACATTTAAGGATCTCAAAAGCCTCACGGAAAGAGCGCAATAATATCTGCGATAAGGACACAGGAAAAGATTCTACATGCAGCAGAGTCAACGTGAAATAGACCTGGGCCTTTCAGTAGCTGTGTGTTGAATTCAAATGCAACATGTGTTTGTGAATGCTCTTAAAACAGGATGGGGCATCTGATTTTAATTAGGAGCCTATTTAGCTTACATTCTCATTTTTCTCTTTACATTTTTACTTTTTCACTGGCCTTTGTTTTTTTCCACCCCGCCTGTCTTTTATCTGCACTTTGCGTGTCGGATTTTTAACGTTGACAACTGTGAAAGGTCCATATGGTGGAATAAATAAAACTTGTTTCCTTCTCTTATATTATCTTATCTATTAAGACAAGAAAATAGGCACATCAGTGAGTGGCAAACATCTCAGTTGTGAAAGCACTGACAATATACACAATAGGGCCTTAACAGAAGCTATGGTCCAAACATACATGTAGCCTGATAAAGTAGCTGCACCTCCTTCTATGACAACATGTTTCCAGGGAGAGAGAGACACACACACACACACACACACACACAGATCCTCTGGTGCCTGCTGAATACTGCTGCCAGTGTTTGTTTCCTTATTGGACGTTTCCTGCCTGTCATCTTTACATAGCTTCTGGCACAGGGGCATGCCCTAAAAGGCATAATGGACATTATGAAACCCCTTAGCTATGAACCACTGAGCACACAGCAAGGCCTGTATAAAGGTTATCTAAGGACAAGGTTTTAAAAAAAAAAAGGATTTGAAGAAATTCATCTATATTGCAAGAGTATTTACATTACAACATTATTGGATCTCTCAGCACATTGTTGTTGTTAAGGGTGCAGTGCACAGCCACACTTGTTAGTAGTCATCTCGTCTAAGTTATCGGCCCTTTTCTCTAAACATACATGGCTGCCGAAACCCAGTGAAGATAATCAGCTATCGGTCTTTAACTTATGTCTCCGCTTAGTCACATTTCTAACAACCGGCAGCAACGTCGGAGTAAATAACGCTCACGTCAAACAAACATTTAAGATAGAAGAAGAAGGGGGAAAAAACACCCCAGCTGTATATAAACTGAAGAAAAAGTAGTTCACAGCAGCGTCGGTATGCGCTTTAATATATACAGCCATGTAATAATAATAGACACGGCGGAGGGGGAAAAAAAGCCTAAAGAGACGCGGACGTATACACTCGACAATGAAGTGTTCAAACTGTGTAAATACAGCAAACATCCACGAGCGATGAGACGCCGCGTCGGTTTTTGTTTTGTTTTTGACAGCTAAACAGAAAAATAAAGCAAAAAAAAAAACGACCCAAGTTGCTGCCTTTGGTGGTAAACACGACAGCTCCCTGCTACTTGGACCGGCCATCAGCTCAACTGACAGCTGACGTTTGGCTTCCGATCCACGGCATCAGTGAACTTGACATCCATTTTTTTTTCTTCTTCTTCTTCATCTCCTCCTCTTCAACAAACGCAAGCTCGACACCGACGGTTAAATAAATAAATAAATCAACCCAGTTCTTCCGCAAAGTGTGATTTAAAAAAAAAAAAAGACAAGAGACAGAGAGAGTCGACCTTGCACTTGAGGAACACAAAATACCTTCCTTGCTCTTTGCGGCCGCCGTTATGTGTTGTTGAGAAATCGTTGGGGACGAGGAGAGCTGCGACCAAGATGGCGTCGCCTCCAAACTTCCACCACCACTTCCACTGTTACTTTGGACACTCATGAAGCCACTTTACCGCCGAGAGGTGCCAGCGTACGACGCGCCGCTGCCTTCTTCTGCGGAAATCCCAAACTTGCGTACATCTTTTTTTTTTTTTTACACCTGCCTTTTTTTTAGTCAAAACTGTCCGGAGGACTAGAGTGTGTGTGGGAAAGAGAGAGTCGACGCGTTGTTTTTTTTCTTCTTTTTTTGTGGTAAGCGTCGCTTTTACACGTCTCGTCTTCTGCGCCCGGTGCGGGTCCTGCGGAGAAGCAGCTCCTTCTGAGACTCACCGGAACCGATCCGGTGTAACCTTTGCATGATGACCGCACCGCGCGCGCCCTGTCAGCATCCGAGTGCGCGAGCGGAGCTTTGATTCCCAGTAGGCGGAGGCTATCGCGAGGCTGGCGCGTTACCTCGCGACGCGATGATGATGATGATGATGGGAATGGCATGACACCGACACCAGACACTGATCTGGGATCATTTCGCTCTCCTCCAAGCCAGCCGGAGGTTGACGGAGACGGGCGGCCGACGGTGGACCTGAGAACAGCCGAGGCAAACAACAACAAACAGCCGCGGAGGAAAAAAATGGCCGAAAGTTCTTAGTCGCTCGAGTAGCACGAAGAAAACACACGTGCGTGCGCGCGCGCGCACACACGCACGTACACGCACCACACACTGAGGACAAGTCACATACACACGTACCTAAACACACCACGCGTACGTAAACGCACCACGAAGACAACTCACGCACACGCACGTAAACATACCACGAACTCACGTACACACATACCTAAACACACCACGAACTCACTCACACACGTACCTAAACACACGACGAAGACAACACGCACACGCACGTAAAACGCACCACGAAGACAACTCACGCACACACACACAC
>JAPTHA010000010.1:873207-886919 GCA_029814585.1 Gymnapogon annona
GTCCGTCCGTCCGTCCGTCCGTCCGTCCGTCCGTCCTTCCTTCCTTCCTTCCTTCCTTCCTTCCTTCCTTCCTTCCTTCCGTCCGTCTGTCTATTTGTGTTGATTCTGGTCCTCTACAGTGGTATTTAAACTGGTTTATGTGTGATGTTTCAGGTACTCCACAGCAGTGGTCCCCAAAAACGCTGGGATGTGGACCGGTACTGGTCTGTGGACCGGTACTGGTCTGTGGGTCAGTTGGTACCTGGCTGCAGAAAGAACACACACAGTATCTTACATCATCTCCGTTTTATTTATTCATGGATTCTGAACAATGTTTTATTTTGAAAAACTACTGGATTCTCTCCGCTGCATCTGTCTATGGCAAAATGAAAAAAGGCAGCAGGGAGTTGTTTTTGTATTTGTTTGCAGTTCTTGTATTGTTTTTTGTGTATCCACCTCCAGTCTGTCCACATGTTTCCTGGTTCTGCTGATGGCACTCACCTTGCCCCATGCTGGGAGGGGACGGGGTAGGAACAGCTAGGGGTATACCCACTCCACTGCTGCCACTGTTCTCCCTGCCACCGCTGCCACCGCTGCTTCCACTGCAGACGGACAGAGAGCGGTGGTCATTACAGGACGTGTCAGACAAATTGAATTATATTACAGCTTTGGGCAATCGACCATTCATCACTGTCTCATATGTCATTCTGCCATCACAATATTCCCCCGTCACTGTGGCAACAGATTGACTAATCTGAGAAGATATTGTGTGCAGTGTCTGGCATAGTCTCACATGCACACTGGGCATGAGGCTCCGTGCACACTGTTGCATTTGCACTCACACTGTGTGACAAAAACAATCCAGAGAGCCAAAGTTTTAATCCAAAAGGACTGTTTTGATTTGTTTTTTTAAACTGGAGCTATAGTGAAGGAGTAAGTATGGTCATTATTTTTACGGTAATTATGACTGCTCTTATTTGAGTTGATACTCATTTTGTATTTTAATGACGGAAAATATTCATTTTATTATTTTTACTGATTATTTTAAAGTGATAAGAGTTTAAATAAAAGGTGATCGTCATTGACAAATTGAACACACCATTTGCATGTGTGCTATAATAATAAAGACATACTGTACATACACATAGAAAACACATATATAAAATGTGTTTTGTTTTGTTTTTTAGAATTAAAGAGCTGTCCATCAGCGGGTATTTATTTTACCAAAGAGTTAAACTTCCCACAGTCAATAGAAGATTATTAACTGTGATCTTTGAGCTTCACTGTGCCCAGTGACATTTATGCAGACACTATAACCAGCCAGGATTAATCTGCATCAGTATGACATTTTATCAACTGCCATCTGCAGAACTCTGTTCTAACAGCGGCTGATGACTATACACAGACGTTACCACTCAAATTCCTGATATTGAGCGTAACTAATTAGCTAGATATCTAATCTAGATGTCTTAATTATTCTATTTAGTCATTTAATGCCTTCAATGAAATGTTCAAACCTAGTTGTTCTTCTAATTTTAATAATTTCAGAGATTGTTGATTTCCAACGTTTGAATTTAACATTTATCAGCATTTTCCTGCTTAACATAGTCATTATTACTGTGACCTTTAAAAATGTCCGACTGGTTGGGCATCTTCATCTGGCATGTATCTCTGTCGCTAATATGTGACACAATATAGAACTAGCACGGAGCGTTTACCGGAGCGTTTTTAAGAGAGTAGGAAGCATCTTGTGACTTTTACGTACAGTTTTGACAAAAACTTACAGATATATTGAATTTTCCAATCACTGAAAACTGATGTGTTCAGTCATTTTCAGTCTGTCCAATCAGTTTTGTTGTCGAGGAGAGGATGGAAGTAGTTTACTTTGTGTTGCAACGTAGCCATGGTGAATTTTAAAATAGGAAAAAGTATGGATCATAGATCCGTGGCTGGACGGTACAACCAATCACAGAAGACAGGGTGGGAGGGGTCAGGTGTGTTCACGCCCTCACAGTCCTGTTTGGATGTGTAATTGGGTGGTGAGGGCAAACACCTGTGTGCAGGCCTTCAGCGAGTAGAAGCCTTTCCAGTTTCCTGCTTCTCTTTTTAAACCCGACTGAACATGGGCTCCGTTTAGCAGACGTGGTTTGAGGCTTCCCTGATATCCAGATGACAGTGAGTCTTACCTGTGTGTCCTGGGTCTCTGGTTGAGGGAGGCTGTGCGTGCAGGACTGTGCTGGTTGCCCAGTCGCGCCGGGCTCGTCATGTAGTCGTTCGGGACCACCGGAGGCTTGACCGGCTCCAGTGTCTTGTATGGAGTGTTACGCCTGGATGGAGATGTATGTTCAATACACAGGTAAATTAAACTGTTACGCTGCAGATCCTGTGCATTACTGAACCACCTAGTACTTTCTGCAAAATTAGAAAGGAAGACGAAAGTCATTTGACGCCTGTGTGAACCTGGAGAAAATAACCTGGTGGATGAAAAAAAAGAAGTCAAATGTACTCCAAGATATGGAACCATTTATAAACCACATGGAAAATATACCACCACACCTCATTGCACAGCTCTATATATCCGAGCAGGGCTTGTAGGACTTAGGAAGTGTGAGGTCAACATACTGTATGTCTCTTTGTGACTCATGAGGTTCACTTATTTATGTGTTTTTCTTTTTTTGTGTGTTTTTTTTGTCTTGTTTGATTTTTTTGGGGATTTGTCTGTTTTCTCTGATCTGTCATTGTGGGCTGTGGATGCCGTCTTATAGTGTATGAATGGAGCTGTAATACTGTCTTATGAGAAATCAAAACAAAGGATGAAACAGGTTTGAAATATGAATGAATGAATGAATATCAAAAAAAACAAACAAACAAAAAGAAAGCAAGAGGAAGAACGCCGTGTACTTTTACATCAGAGTACTACTATGTCCTTACTTACCCCAAGGTACCCCGGCCTGCCATCGGGGGACTGGGGGGTTTCTGTGTAGGTGGGTTAGTCCTGGAGAGTGTCCCTCCTCGTCCCGCTGCATTGTTCCCATGTTGCTGGAGAAACAATGATAAATTAAACACTGCTTTTGTACGCTCTGAATAGCTGACGCCAATGTTTCCTGTGCCAATGAATATTTAGGCTGAAGAATCACTTTACCTGATAATGACTGAACAATAGTTGGATTAGTTTCAGCTGAGCTTCTAGATGGCTTTCCATACATTACAATTACATTAATGTTCTTTGAGAAACACTGGGCTCTTTGCACAGTCAAATAAAGTAATAAAAAAAAACAGTAAGAGAGCTCTCTGTGGTATTAGCATTCTTTATAGTCCTTCCATGTAAAAGAGGAAGGAAAGAGCGTTACACTAGATGGGCGACGAGGCTCCATGACATCAACAAAGTGAATATCAACTGTTGAACTGAGGACGATGGACAGACAACACTCTCTATCTGTAAATCTGAAATTGTCTTTATTCAGTGGAAGCTGAAAATCAAGCGTGTGATTGATCTTAAATTATTAATGCATGAGAAAAAAAGGAGAAGTGCAACCATCTCTTACCTTGGCCTTAAGCCACTGAGTGCAAGCAGAAAGAAAAGAGACAGAAAAGATACTCATCGGTTAATGGTTAAAAAGGTGTCGTGTCAGTAGTAGATAATTATCAGTGCTTGGATCACACGTGTAGCCTTTACCAATTAATATGATCGAATTGGCAGAGGATCGTGGAGATGCTTCTTGACAATCTGACAAAAAGACACGTCTACGGGTGCAATCGTGTTATTGCTGATGCTACGCACGTCTTAAAGCTCCCACTGTGTGTCTGTAAGAACCTCATGTCAGAAAACACTACCAGCCAGTGCAATTGCTTACAGTTTAAATAACCTCAGTCGCTGTTATGTGTTTGTGTAAACCTGTTGGTCGGAGATAAAATCCACGACAGACAAAGCAATTAAGCTTTTCTGGGTCTGAGGCAAAAAGGCTTAAGTCTATCTTGATCTTAAACCAATAGAGTCCTGTGTGCGGGAGTGTATCGGGTATTATGAAGTGTGCAAGAGTCGATGCTATTGGCGTGGGTGTCTAGACTTGTATTACAGGCTGTAATCAGGACCAGAATCACTTAAAGTGATTGACACCCAGCAAATAATGAAGCAACGGTTCAGCTGCAAACCGCTGTGCTGATGTTGTAAGTGTTGCTTTAAGAAAAACAAACGGGTTGTAAATGCCCGGTGAGGTCATAAATAACTGCAATGAGGTGTTTCACAGGCTCAAACTATGTCGCCGTGGTTACTGCCAGTAATGCCACTAAGGGCTGTTATCGTGGAGGGCTGCGCACAGTCATCCATAAATGTGTGAATGGGTCTCTCCGTGCGCACGTCTGACTTCCCCAGTGTTCCTGGGCGAGTTCTCTTGGTTTACGCAGATGAAAGGCAGACGGGTAATGATCATGCCTGCAATGCTCTGGGAAATCCACCGCAGCCGGGCACAAACAGGCTGTAAGGATGGAGTGCTAATAAGGTGCTGATTCCCATACAGCTCTGCCACAGACAGCGCGTGCACGGATCAAATAAACTGTTCAAACATACCAATACATTCGCAGCAGCTGAATTGTGTGTGCGTGCGTGCGTGTGTGTGTGCGTGCGTGTGTGTGAAATTATATCAGACATTTTGAATTATTCACAGATATATTTCAAGGGGTGAGGGAGTATTTTGGGATAATAAGAAAAAAAAAAACAAAAAACAACTATGTAAGCATTTCCGAGTGTGTAAGGAGCCAGACATATGCACTCCCACGAAGACGCAGACTCAAGACTCAGACACAAAGAAGAATCACAGAGAATTCAGAACGAACCGCTCAAGCAGCCAGTGGCCAGGGCAGTATGGGTAACTGCCTGAGGTTGTTTAAAAATGTCGTGAAACTTGAGAAAATTCAAGGTCCTCATTGGTATATAGAATCAGGAAACAAAGCGTTTGACAACCCTTGTACTTATTCTCGTTTTGTTTTTGGGTTTTTTTTGGGCTTTTTTGCTTTTTTTTTTTGCAGGTGGTGCATCTATGCCAATCTGTTTTCAGTTTCAGCAGCGATCCATCATCTGCAACATCTGTGAATGATGCTTCATTTGCATAGTGGGCCGTGCCAAATCTGTCTCAGAGCCTCTCGGAGGAGGAAACACCAGGATTTGAATGTGAATCAGTAGATGTCTGCAATCCACAGACAGCCACTATCTCAAAAAAAAAAAAAAAAAAAAAAAGGAAGGCGCGGAGAAATGGAGGAAGAGGATGACTCAAGCACGCTGCAGAAATGTTAGACACTAGCGATCAATGCACATAACTGGGTACGTACACACACACACATGCACACACACACACACAGCACGTGGTCTTATAAAGGAAAGGGTGGGGTGTGGAGAAAGCGGATGGATCATGCAGAGAGGGAATAAAAAATTGAAGAATGAAGCGGAAAAGGGTTGAAAGAATATTTCCCACTACTTAGAGGGGGATGTCGTGGTGTGGGGAGCACTTGGCCAAGATTGCTCTTTCTTGCTCACACTCTGGATGCCACATAGAAGATGCACTGACACACACACACACACACACACACACACTTTGATTATCCCTTTGATTCGGAAGTTGACACTGTGCATGTGAAAGTCTATGCCAGACAACGTTTTTTTTTTTTTTTTGCTACAGTCTGACTCCAGTTCTGTCTCCTGGATGTGTGTCTATGTGTGTGTCTTAATTAACTAAAAAGCCAGTGTATTGATCGACTTGTAGTGTGAGTGGCTCCGTGTGAGTGATGCATTTAAAGCAGACAGTTACATGTCAGATGGTGTGAACTGAACAGAGTAGGTGTTTCTTTGTGTTGTAAAATTGATTAACGTTGTAAATTAGGATAAAACATATCTGAGTAATGCCTGCGGGACTTAAGTGCAGCAGTCTGGTTGGGGTGAGACTGTGTAGGGGTTTTTAATAATCGGATTTAATTATGGATGAGACCAGGATGCTACTCTTTTCCAGTTTGAATGCAGTTTGTTCTTACTTTCACACCATGTCCCACATCATCCAGCAGCGTGTAGTCGATGGGCTTCCGGATGTAGCGCACTGGTCGCTCCATGTTACCGGGGGCGATGATCTTGTGGGTGCGAGAGGTGTTCTTGTTTGTCGTCAGGATTCCGATCTCTCGACGTGCCACCTTCTCCTTATGAATGTCCACAGTCTGTATTGAAGAATTGGACAAAAGCGAGTGGTGAGTAGAAAATGGGTCTGTGCACGTGTGTGTCAAAGGTTTTCCCTCATGTTTTATTTCAGGCTGAACTTTACTTTATCTATTTAGAAAGGTGCTAGTTTATATGATGAATTGACACACACGGGTCAAGTAGAAACAGGAAATCAACAGAATCCAGCAACATCAAAACTGAAACGCTGTACAGGAAATGAAAAACGCCTGATGGGGGATGTAAACCCTTCATGGGGGGGGGGAGACACTTACTCAGTACAATGTACTCGGTATCTCCAGGTTCCATTAAGTTAAATATAAGGTGTATTTCACATCCTGTCCCACTGGACACTCAGGTATCGCAGAACAATACTGGGTGGTAGCCAGTGTTTGGTATCTTTAGGTTTTCTGACTCCATTTAACTCTAATGTCTTTATGCCAACAGTGTCCAATTGGAAAAAAGTCATTATTTTCAATAGGCTTCAACCTGCACTCAAATCAGTCAATCTCTAGACTTGTCTGACATTCAAAGACAGGCGAATCGAACGCCAGCCCTCGAGGCCCAGCATGTCCTGCATGTTTTAGATGTTTCCCTCTTCTATCACACCTGGATTATTTATTATTTATTAATCAGCTCATCACCAAGATCTACAGAAGCCTGATAATGACGCAATGATGGTGGAAGAGGGAAATATCTAAAACATGCAGGACACCGGCCCTCGAGGACCAGGACTGCCCACCCCTGCTCTAAGACATATCAGAGTCTAAAATAATTCTATGTATTAAGAGCCAATAGAAAGCATGTTACACCTGCCAAAGCAGTCTTTTGTATTCCTTAGTTAGAAGCATAAAATCTAATCTCTTGTACAGATGAACGTGTTAGCATTGTGTCTAGTTTACTGGCGATCATAAAATTAACACACAGTGACATGAGCAGAAACAGATCCTGCTTCCATGAGTGCAGGGTAATTATGGCTTTTAAAAGACATTTCTCCTCTGAGTTCCTTAAATCCCTTGGCCTCATACTACACCGACACACACATGCACACACACTTAAGGTCCATGCTCATGACCCATTATTCTGCTCTACTGACCTATACCCTCGGGCTCCTTTGACGGTGCTCTCTTTTCACCCCCAAACCGAGGCTGAATTAATGTTTGAGTGACCTCTATCTCTTCTCCAATTACAGTCATCATTACTCACAGCACCCACTCGCTGTAGGTTCCTACATGAGCCGGTGTGAAATTTATGAATGATAGATGAAACTGTAAGGAGTGAAGGTAGCAGGGAAGAGGGAGTGATGGGATGATGGACAGCTTCCTGTCTTGAATGAGGTCACGGTGGGGAGGAATGTGGACGTATGTGGCCAGTGTGATCCTCAGTGGCTGCTTCTACACGTGCTGTAGCTGACTCTGTCGTGAAATGCCTAATTTTCTCATTTAAATCCAATTTACACCAAGGTAGTGAGGGTATACGCGCATTCCTGTCGGTGTTGTGTGTTATGTGTGAATCTGAGACCAACACATCAACGAGGTCAGGCATCAATCACCATTCAGGCGTCTCATCCAGTCAAACTGACAGCCCCGCAGCCTCTCTCTCTGGATGAAAAACCCAGCCGAGATTGAAGTCAATGGTCTAAACCGCGGTGTGAAGCCGGCCTGCGACTGCTGCTTCCTGCTGTGCATGTGCCGTGAAGCCTGTGTGCTGCTTGTGAGATACATATATAGAAAGTATGCTGGGCGTTTCTCTTTCTTTTATTTTTTTCTTTAGGAGAGGAAACTGAGCTGTCACGCCTCGTTTCAGCCGGGAAGTAAGAAAAGACATCCGCCTATTTCCTGCCAGTGGAGGTGAAGTGAAGATTAGAGAGAGAGAGAGAGAGAGAGAGAGAGAGAGGGGAAAACAAGACACAGACGCTGAAGACAGAAACACACACAAGGATAGAAGAGCAGGAAATAAAATGACCAGTATGTAGAGAACTTATGTGGAACTCAGGATTCATGATGAAAACACTGCATTTCTATGTTGAAGGCTGCCAGAGTTTTGTTGCTGTTTAGATTTTTATCAGAGGTAAAACTGTTGGCTTGATGTAGGTTTGCTGATAGTATCTTTGTTTTTGCCAGTATGTATATTTACAGTACTGGTCTCTGGTTTTTGTCAGATGAGGCTCAGAATCACATCAGACAAAGAGTCATTTATGTGCATTTCCCTTTTTTTTCTCTTTTTTTTTTTGCAGCTTTGGAGTGTTATTATTAGCACAGACTAAACTGGGAGTGCATTATCTTCAGTGAGCAGGATGTTTTATTTACCAAATGCTAAATACAGATCTTGATAATACTATCTTCGATAATAAAGGGAATATCAAGCGTAGCATGTATCTGTTGTGTCACAAATGGATGTGGTTGGTTTCACTAAAGGCTGAGAATTACTTTCATTAATCCAGGTTAAACTTTCTGAAAACTGTGAAGAAATGCCTAAATTGCTAAATCGCGATTATTCCTTTAGAGACCTTTGACACTGAATACAAATTCTTAATAAAACCAGTTTGCTAGTTGTACAACTGTAAATATGCTTTACCAGTTATATATGGCACAATTTGACAGAAGGCATTCTCTAAATCATGTCATAGAGTTATACAGCAGAATCACAGATGGGGAAAAAGATTAAAAACATACATTTTCCCAAAAAGGAAAAATAATTGAATTACTTTTTGGGTATATTGCTGTGGTTTCACTGAAGCACTTGTCTCTACCCAACATTTACAGATTGCTAAAAGTAAAGGGAGGCCTCTAAAAATTGAGACATAATACCTGTTTCCTAATCACTGACAACAGACTGCTGCCTGCCCTTCCTTTGCTCCCTCATAATCTCATTTTCTTGTGTAATCTCTAATAAACATCTGGCCGTCTGCCTCTGTCAGCCTCTGCAGATTTTCAAACAGATGGTACAGCTGTAATGTTCACCGCCGTATCTACACTTTCAGCCTAACGAATGTCTGCTTTAGTGATGACTACTCACTGCAGTGCAGCCAACATGTTGTAGAATGCGCTCCCCGTCATAAACATGTGTTCTCATGTGAGTGGTGACAGCCACTGCAATGCAGCACATATAAAAATGGAAGAGTCGGTCACTTTCTTAGTCTGAATCTCACCGTAACTGCAAGCACTTTGGGAAGTCTTTTTTTTTTTTTGACCACTTCGTAAGACGTCATGTGATGTACCTGCTAATTCTGGTCATGCACAAGACTGAAAAGTGAATAGAATATTCTTATTGTGATAAAATGAAACCTCTTAGAGATACTGTGATTCTCAGCTGACTGAACACTCGAGATGATTTTGTCCAAAGGAGCTGGAAGGAGCACAATGTTGTTACTGAGATGTTGAATGATGATTCTCGGAGGGAAAAAGATCAAATGAATTTCAAGGACTTTGGGAAATAAAAGAAAGACGGGTACAGGCACTCAGCGAAAGGCCCTTAAATGTTTTGCATCTCCACAGAATTCAAGTTTGTTTACCGCTGCACAGGTTTGGGAACATCCATTACCTCAAACTGAGGCAGACACAGTGGAGAAGAAAAGCCGCAGCAGCTCAGCTTTGATTAAATATACCGCTGTTTCACATTTACAGTGGCCTTCATTGCATACTTTTGTGACAGCTCTGCAGTGGGGCTTTTAAATTCCTACAGTGATTTTGAATTGGAAACGGTGCTGGGCTGCCACCTCTTTAGTCTATTCTAACTCTTATACATCAAGACGGTCAGCAATATCTTGAAGCGCTAATAGAGTAAACAAAACTAGCAGGTGTTAAGTTTTCAGTTTGGTCATTCATTGAATTTTTTTGTCTGATTTTTAGCATCATAAAGCGTTCATACTACTTTTGCTTTGATTAAAAGTCAGAGTCTAACAGTGAAGGTTCAGCATTAACAATAGAACAGAGTAGATATGATTTGAACCAAGTAAAGACAAAGTCCGAAATGCTGGTTTTGTGAATCCAAAGAGATCTCCAAAGCAGAAACATCAAGAAGGGGACATAAAACACTGCAGACCATCGCTACATGATCAACATCTCAAAGACTTGTGCTCATCTCCATTAGAATACACATCCGACTCCGCTCCATCATGCGGCCTGTGGTGTGAAGCAGGAGCTGAAACTGCCAACCGGGCGAGAGTGCTGGCGTCAGGATTTCACTTCATCCCTGACAGGCTCAATGAAGCGCAGAGGGAGGGGACACGGGGGGGACATTCAGAGGCTGACAGGCAGGGTGGCCCGTAAAGCGCAGAGAGAGGACGAGACAGACGGACAGACAGAGAGAGAGAGAGAGAGACAGACAGAGAGAGAGAGAGAGGACTGCTGATGAAGCATTGAGAGAGGGACGGTTTGGAAGCCCCTGCATGATCCATGCCCTGGTCACAGCCATTGGACAGTAGCGTGTGTCTATATGTGTTTGACTGCAAGCTTTGGTGCTTCATTTAGATTAGATACCTTTATTTGTCCCACTCGGGGAAATTTTGGACTTTCAGAATTTCATATGGGAAGATTAGCAGCTTTGGATTTTCATTTACTGCACTTTCATTCAATTGACCGATTGTTTAAGAGTACTTTTAATATCATTAGAGCGGGGGTATCAAACATTCATGCCAATCAGCGCGTGAATGTACACTGTACGTCTAGTGAGGGGGCTCGGCGTGGATACCTGGGAGATGTGGTTGATGGAAGACTCCATGCGTCGCAGTTGCGAGGCCTGGATGTCCAGTAGCTGCAGCACATTGTTGGCTAAGGCATTGATCTGGTAGGCTACGCTGGCCAGAGACTGGGTGGTGTAGGCCTTGGTCTCTTCCAGGGCCTTCTTCTTGTCTTGAGCCTGGAAAAGAAAAAAAAAAACAAAAAACTACCGTATAATCAAAGACAGGAAAGTGTGGGAGGAGAAAATGGAGAAGTTGGCAGAGAGATGTTCCCAAAAACTAAAGAGGAAAGGCTGTCCTTTCAGCGCTATCTCCTACCAGTTATCAAACAAACCATGTTCAACAAGATCTATTTCAAAAGCGCAGAGGATGTTTAACGGGTGACGAGTAGGAAACAAGAGGTTACGATCGTCAGTGGGAACTCTTATGGAATGCGAGGCGGCCCGGAGTGGACAACAATAACTTCCGAACAACTCAGAAGGAGAACATGGGACAGGTGCATGGTGGGAGTTGAGCCCACTGAACAGGAATGCCAAGACATTTCGTAGGATCCCAAATCTCCACCGGCTGCGCAAACCATCTGTTTCTGGAAGCCTTTAAATAGCGAGCGGGCTGAATGAACGCACGTATTTATAGATCAGAGATAAAAACCTGGGTAAAGCAAACACAGTCGACAACACAGAAGTTTACACGCTTGTTTAGTAACTATGATAATATCATGATTTGTATGTAAAATGTTAAACTAAATATTTGGCAAAGAAAAAAGTGTAATTGAGACATTTAGTAGGTTTTAAGAAAATAGAATTTGCATTTAAAACAACCAGAATAGTTCAAAATGCCTAATAGTGCTTCCCATTAAGATTTTGTTTTTTTCATGTATTTGTTCTTCACATTTACATATAATATGTAACAACTGAAATGCTATAGATGCCGTTACATGCCCATATTAAGCTTTCATTATGGGGTCTAATAAAATGAGGGAACAATTAAAAACAACTGCCAATTAATATCTGTCAAACCAACCCGGCTATTTGTTTAATTACATCAGCACAAACTGCCTCGCCTCAGAGTACGACTTGAATTATTTATTGAGCATCACGCATTCAAATATGCTCCTTTAAGAATGAATAACTGGTTAAAAAAAAAATAAAGTAATGTCTTTTAATGGCTGCTGCACTTTTGAATGCGACCCACTCAAAAGACTGACTGGCTTATTAAAATGGATTAAAATGCAATAAATTCACTGCATTCCACTATAAATATCTGTATCTTTCATTTTGAGCCTGGTATTATCTTGAAAAAAAACATGAAGCGCAATATGCCCGCTTTGCCGAACGGCGTCTTGGACCGCTTTGTGGTACAAAAAGCGGCCACCGGTGGTTTGTAAAGCGACCTTTTGTGATGCAGATGTGTAAACCACCTGCAGCACCCGTAATGGCTGCAGATGTCTGGTGGGAGCTCCACGTCAGCCCGTCTCGCCAAGACTATTGTAAAACACAGAGGAAACGACACTCAGCACTATCCTCTGGACTGGGAACAAGTCAGTTCACCTTAAAAACGGAAAGAAGCGCTGAGCTACGCTGCCAGGAACATTTTCCGGCTTAGTGAACGTTACAGTCAGATCTTACTATTACCATTTTTATGAGTCAGAGTTGAGACAAAAGCAAACAGTGGGCAGAGAGTCTGGTATCTTCGACACAGTTGCTGTGTATGCACTGAACGGAGGCAAGGGGAAGAAAAAAAAATGGAAGAGAGGGATTAAAGGAATGTTAAAAATGTCCATGAAACCAATTAAAACAGACTAAAAATAACCTGCATAGAAAACCCCTGGTAATAATATAATAGTCTACATCTCCTTAATACAATATCTCCCAATTTGAGATGATTGGGATTCATACTAAGCCTTTTTTTTTTTTTTTTAAAGGACTGCTGTAGAATTGCAGAGTACTGAATCTGTCATATCATTCTGAAGAACCGCATGAGTCATGAGCCAAGTAGCTCTGAGTCAGGGTGGTATCGTGTGAACTAAAGGGGGGGTGTGGGGCGAGGGAGGCGTAAGGATCTGCACGTCTGTAGCACGGATCACACTTACAAGAGCCAACGCACCAAAGCAAATCAGGGAAAATCATCCTTCAAAATCAAGTCACATATCCAGACGTGTCAACAGGCCAACGACGCTGCACTGGAGCTTCCAGGGTCGCAGGACTAAAAAAAGAACTAAATTTTAAAAAAAAATTAAAAAAACAGCGTGAGGTTCATTGTTTTAGGGAAGAAAACCGTTACGACATCCAGACCGTTGCTATTTTGGGCTTAAAGGCAGACGCTACCTCGAAAGAGTTTGGCTTTTCGTAGCGTGAATGGTTTTGAAGGCGAGGGTTTGTCAGTTCATCTGAGCGTTTACTTCGGCGTCACAGGAGGCTTAAGGATTTCACATCACATACCGACAAGAATATAAACAGAATACAGAATATAGAGCAGAGGAGTCAAAAGATATGACCGAGCAGCCACCGCAGAAATTACACAGAAGACGTTAACAACCCACGGTGTCAAACTCATGTTAGTGCAGCTGCCAACACTATGTAATAACATACAAATAATGACCGCTGCATATTTATGTATTTGTTTTTCTTTGAAAAACCTGAACAGTCATAAACCTGAAGTGTGTTAAGAAAAATACAGCAAGTGCCCTTTTAACAACACTATACCTCAGTTTATAATTTCCACATGTGCATTACAACCTACAAATCATTAGTAACGCGCATCTGGAACTGAAAAATATATAATACTGTACATTAGCCTTATATATTGCCTTTATACATAGCCTTATATACTGTATATCTTATGTATCGCAGGTCG
>JAPTHA010000010.1:892523-902617 GCA_029814585.1 Gymnapogon annona
TCACCCAGACTCCCCTGCCGTCGACCGTAGAGCATAATAATCTCGTTCTCTCTCCTACGTGAACAGCTAAGTGTTGAAATCACAACGATGAGGTAAACGGTTAAAGAGAACATCAACAACTAATCTCCAGTTTCCAATCTCAATTTTTTTCCGCACGCAATTTATTAGATATATTGTCCCGTGTTATGCTCTTGACAGTGTTTTTCTATACATATTCTACCTCATGTTTTTAATGTCCCCAAGGAAATCATTATTCGGGAGAATTCACGTAGATGCATTTTCATATTTCAGACCCAATTCATCTTGTAACAAATAAACACGATATTCACAATCCTGCAGCACAGGCCCGTGAAAAACAGCAATTACGATAGTGAGACGTTAATGAGATATTTCCTTCAAAATATAAAAACAAAGCAGAAAAGAGGTTATATACGATGTTATAAAGTTTGAAAAGCAATTAAATGTCACCGAAAACCCAAAGATACTGATTGAACAAGAATGGCAGGTGGAGAAAACAGAACATTTTTACACATATTGGATGACTGTTTGGTTTTTTTTGGTTTTTTACCTTAAAATCGTTTAATGGATTTATCTGTGTTCAAGTAATCTAGGGATTAGTTTCTGTCAATGAAGAAATGGATTAATTTGCTAAACATTGCATCCTCGGTTTCTACTTAACTCTATCATAAAACATGCGGCGGTGGCAACACGACCATTTGCGTTAAGAAGGTATTGTGTGTTTTCTGCTCATTTAAAAGTCAGTTTATCTTCAACAAGCCGAGGTTTTACTAATGAGCTACTAAATACGTCATCACTCACGTGTGCGCGGTGGATCTGAGCTCATCAGCTGTCAGTCACAAAGCACCTTACATGGGTTTTCCATCGCTTTTACCTGTGACCTACTGCATCGCATCAGGATTTGTGCACATCGTAAATTAGTGATAGCTCAAACGTATCACTCGGGGATGGAGGGAGCATAATCCTTTCCCCTTCTAGGCTTTATTGACATGTTTATGAATAAAATATGCTCATTAGAATTGCTCGATATACTGTACATACAGAGGCGAAAACAGCCTCTCAGACACTGTACTGTTCAAATTCAAAACATAGCAATTCATCATCTTCACACACTCGTGCTGACAAGAACCTCCTTTTAATCAGGAAGTACTCATTCACCTTCATTTTCCGCCCATCTTCACTATACATTCCTCTTTCCGTTGTTATATATCACCTTCTGGAAGACAAGTTAGCAGTGTGTACCTGGCACAAGGTTTAACATTTTGTCTCATTTAATTTCATTTTTAGTTTATTTGAAAGGGGACAATGCAATTTCATAAAAACACATGAATACACATGGTTGAAAAAAGCCAGAATTAGCCAGAAGGCTAGTTTTCATCTGTAGTCCCCTGGCCATGATATAAAAAAGCAGTAAAATACATGGACACGAAAAAACATCTTTAGATCACTAATGTAACAAATAACATCCAAACTGTTAAGAGAGCGCATAGTACACAATACCTAAACAATCATACAAGATACATTTTCAAGAACTTGCTATATATGCAATTAAGAAAAAGAAGACATCGCAACATATGTGATCACGACATCACAACAGGCTTGTCTTTTAGTGTTGGCAGTCTCTTAGTTATTTTCCAAAATACAGCGATTACAAGAATGAATGATTCATTTTAACGCAGATTTTTAAAAAAATATATACTTGGGCCTTAATCTAAGTAACATGAATGTTCGACCATCTACCAGTGAAAACTGTAAAAAGCAGAGTCATGACTCTAGGCATTTTAAGCATGTAATGCAGCCGTGTAACCTGCGTTTGTTTTCAGCTAAGTAAAGTGATCTGAAGCACTATTGGAGCATAACTGTGAGCTTTCACAGTCCCACCCATAACAATTACAGTAAGTGGAGTTTGTAGCGTGTATCAGTACGCCAACAGATGTTCACACTTGAACAGTCAAAGCTCTGACGATCTACTAGTTATTCAACACATTTTCGCCTACCAGGATATGAGCATTTATCAAAAGGGTTTATTAGGAGTTACCCTTATACTGTATACACCCCGGGCTGTATGAATCTGTGATCTCCATTAACCGCTGATCACGTTTTAGACCAATTTTTAAGTCCAACGTCAGTGAGTGTTTTTTTGCTGGTAGATGTGCAGAAATGTGAATACCAGTGTTTTCGCAAATGCAGAAATAACACAACAGTGAACCCCCATTACGTGGTTGTGAACATTAACTACTTAAGCACCAACGTCACAATATTGCAACAAGCAACATAGCTGAAAATAAACCTCCAGCACCTGCAGGGTTAAATCAATCAGAAATCATATAAATAAAACTACAGTGATCCCTGGGAGACATGTACACGTAGTTTAGGACCAACTGACACTGAAGAAACATTTGGTCATTTACTGGCATCGTGCATTTGACTACAAGCAAATGATTTTTGAGGATAATCTGACACCACGTCTAAAGATCAGTGCCACGTACAGTATAGGTCTGATCGAACCGCTTAGATACGAGTAACAAAGAACGCCTGGTGTCATTTAGCATCATTTGATACCGTATTACACAGCCTTAAGAGTCAATCTGTTCAGTATCAGTATATTTAACGCATCGAAACCACATTGTTATTACTATTACGTTAGCAGAAAGCATAAACTTGTGTGAGTGCATTTTTTTTAAATGCTTCTAATTGGTTTAAGTACATAATTTGCAGTGTAAATATACTTGGAACAGAGGAAAGTATCATTTAAAACTGAGCGCTGAAGCCAAAGGATTAATATGATTGCAAATCTGAATGATATGCATCTCTAACCATGTCAGGCTATATCAGGGCTGACAAACATACAGCCCATGAGCCAAAACCAACCTGCCAAAGGTTCCAATCTGGCCTGAGGGATGAATCAGCAAAGTGCAAAAATTACACTGAAGATATTTACAGTGAAAGACATCGAACTCACTTTATTTCCAAATTCCAAAGTCCAATATTCTAACCATATTATGCCTTTTTCTAAATGTTTTGTGCATTTGTAGATCCATTGAAGTCTGTAATACATGTGTATTATTTACAAGATGGGGCATACGTATTATTAAAATTGCACATATTTTTCATGAATAAATACAAACATTTTCATAACTTCATTTTACTGTTTTTTTTGCATTTAAAAAAGTGAAGAACGTGGCTCTTATGATTCGTAGTCTACTGTGGTATAATTAGACTCATTTGGCCAGGTTGGGATAAAATGTGGAGCCTGAACTAAAACGGGTTTGACACCCTGCTCCGTTTAGTCCTCTAATCTGGCCACAAAAAACGTGCTCACTCTGATGAGCGGCCACACAAACGAAATGCGACTAACGGGTAACAGGAAAGACTAATAACTAACTAAAACCCGTTATTACAACCCTTAATGACCAGACTATTACGTGATGTAGATGGTTAGTTCAGGTTAACGTCACGTAAACGCACCGTCTCATTACTTATTACTGTGCAGTCAATGTTGGTATTTTTGAGTTTTCATTCGACTGAGATGGCCACGAAAAACATTACAATGGCCGAATTTCCATGCCGAGTTGAGGAGCCTAAACGTACCACGGCTGTTTCGCTATATTCAGCGGGTATATATATTCAAAGTGTATTTCAAGAGACGTTCTGGATGATGTTCTGTCAAAGGGAATCCGGTCGTTGACAAACCGCTTGGCCACAACAACGACACACCCTCTAAAGAGCTCCCGGGAGTGTCTCTGGTGTCGGCTGTGGACGCGAACACGGCTCCGGTTCGACGGGGCCGACCAGATAACAGCGACGTTCGGCCAATGCCCGCCGAGGCACCGGGCTGCGAACGACAACCGGGAGGTGGAGGAAGAAAAGAAAAAAGGGCCACTCCGAATAGCGGTTTGAGGCTCCGTTTCGTTCCGACCAGCATTTCCTGTCGCTGTGGTTTCACTCACTTCCACTAAAGCACCGCAGACACGACGGAGATAACCGAGAAACGTCCAGGGTTTAATGGCCGTCGGTCGAGTCTTACCTGGACATAATTGTTCTCGCAGTACTCCGCCACCCGGGACAGGTTCTGGTAGCTTTCCACCAGGGCTCTTTTACCGGCAGGGATTTCCTCCTCTAGTAGCATTTGTAGCTCTGCCATCTTACATCCCTTTGCATTTCTCTCCTCTCTGTCCTTTTTCAGTGAGGCGAGGCGGTGATGCTGTGGAGAGCGACTGAGAATGGGGCTCCCCCGCCTGGCATTGTGGGGCCGCTGGCCTCCGATTCACAACAGCCCGTGACAAATCGCAGCTACGTTTGTAAAAAGGCGGACCATGATTGGCCGAGAGACCGAGGAAGGAGCACTAAGTCCACCAATCACATTGTCACCGTTTCACCGCTATGCTGTGGAATAATAATAATAAAAGATAATACTAGTAATAATAACCATTTATTTTCAACAATCTAATTTCTGATAAATCTATTCACTTTTTTTTACTTTTATCAAAGGAACTTTCATATTTGCACACGCATATTTTCAGGTGTGATTCCAACATTAGTTTTTTTTTTAAAATCACTAAATTCATTCATCATTGGTCCATTCATACATTCATTCTTTGCACAGTCTATGGAATGGAATAAAAACGGAATGATTACAACCGTTTCTGATAATTGTATTGGTACTGTATGTCCTAGTATAACTATAACTATAATATATAAGATAATGACAGCAATTACATTGTTGTTTTTTACGTCTAGCATAAACCATAACCTATACACAAAATATGTCATAAAAAACCAACGTAGCCTTTGAAAATCATTGTTTTATTTTATTTTGGCGAGGCCCCAGCCGCCACTGTGCTTTAATACTACATTTCCCATAAAACACCGCGGTTTAAATCTCCGCTGCGTTGGGTTTGTGGGACTTGATGGAGGAGCCATTGCGCGTAGCTTTCTATTGCTGATGTTCGGGTCAATAAAAACTACATTTCCCGGTCATTCCTAAAGCAACGCCGAGTGTTGGGACTCATCCTTGAGCCGTGTCGAGATTGGTTTTCTGCTACATATTGCAGATAGACACCGGGTTAATCACAATACATTTGTTTTACTGTCGATGAGAACGTGATGGTGAGTTTGTCACAAACCAAAAACACGTCATTGAATGTTACCCGTTAAATAGCAATAGCTAATTTAACATACGCGTTTTCTGCTCAAATCTCTTACATTCATCCTAAACCAAGCTGCATCCCTGCATCCCTGGTGACCGGATCATTCACTGACCAATGAATGAAACGTCGTAATTGTCCATTCACTGTGTCATGTTCTCCTTCTCAAGTTGTGAGGACTCTGTATGTCATCCTTGCTGGGACTCAGCATGGCGCCGGAGGAGGACGTCTACAGCCTGGAGGCGAAATTTGCTGCAGCAGTTAAAGTGATCAGGAGTTTACCAGAAGAAGGTAAGGCTCTGTTGTAACAGGATGAAGTGTCTGCTTCTTGATGTGTAGACGCTTTGGGTGATTGACCTACATTCTGAGGTATTTACACCAGTAGACTCAGGAAAGAGCTGTCAGTCCTTCCTGACCCTCCAATAATGAAGCTGCTATAAGAGATAAGCAGTGATTAACAAGGGAGTCATTACGCATCTGTTACCGTGTAACGTACAGGGTTTCATCTATCAGAAGTGTCATTTGGAATGCTGGTGAAACATTTGTACTACATATTAATCTGTTGATATAAATCTAATAGGGACATCAGCATTTTTTCCCCCGATGAGATACACCTTTATTTGTCCCACTCGGGGAAATTTCAGCTCGCATTTAATTTTTTTATGTGGTCTGGTGAATTGTTAATCAGTCACACAGTGTCAATAATCCTGTAACATTTTGTACTATATATTTTTAGTTTTAACGCGTGATTTTGTTTTCTAGCATCATGCATCACCCCTGTCAATATAACACCAGCACATTAGACTTATTAAAGACACATACATGTATTGTATATTGTCACCCAGTCCATGAAGACTTAGATCTTCAGAACAGATTTTTTTTTTTTTTTTGTAATTGTCCTGTCTAATCTACTGTGTTGTGTGTTCCTGTAAACAAACTTATTCTGGTTTCTATTCTACTCCTTCGTTTCTCAGGCCCTTTCCAACCGTCTGATGATATGATGCTAATGTTCTACAGTTACTACAAACAGGCCACATTAGGGCCCTGCACCATTCCCAGACCAACAGGCTTCTGGGACTCACGTGGGAAAGCTAAATGGTAACAAATAACTGCTCAGATGATTTGTAAATAGTGCTGCAAACCATTATATGTACATCTAGCACTCTTGCAGGGATATGGTAATAGATGAGGTTTGCTGGAATGTCTGCACCATATGATACTGTTGTAAATGCACAATGACATTTACTGTGCTAACTTTCCTCTTGGTGCTGAAGAACATTTTTGCGTTTCCAGGGATGCGTGGAGCTCTTTAGGAAATATGACAAGGGAGGAAGCCATGAAGAATTACATTGAGGACATCCAACTGGTAAGTCCATTCAGGGAAAACTAAGACGGACTACATGCAGGCAACAGAATAATATAGCTTCTACTCAATCTTTTTAAACAGTGCACTAATTTATACATCTTTACAAATGCTGAACCGAAAGATAATTGATCTAAAATTGGTGCCGTTTACTTAATCTACTGAAAAATCATTCTTGGGTTGGCTCATTTTCTCTTGTACTGCATGAATTATTTTTTTGCCAGTGACAGCGAGTTCTTTTGCAAATGTTAATTTCTCAGAAAATAATGCATTAAACAGTAAGTGTAAGCTACCACTTACTGTTTGTCTGTTTTTGCCATCCCATGGCCTTGGGGAAAAAGACTAAAATCTGACGTCTTATTGAAACCAGTTGAGAAAGTTGTTAAAGCTGTAGGAGCTGAAATAGAAATCGAAATGAGCCATTAGTATCTCTATGTTCTGGGCACACATGAAAAGACTAAATAGAAAGATTGAATCTGAAGCTGTGTAATGTTGCTATGGCCGCTTTTCCAAGCTTCCACATCAAGACAGCTGATCAATGATTGATTGATTCCCCATCAATACAGCTGTCTATCATGTGTTTCATTCTATAATAACTGTAGAACTGTATATTACTATATATCTGACGATGTCTCTTCATTGATCTTTACCGTTGCACTCAATCTGTTCTTTTCTTATTTCTATTTATATACTTATATTATTAGGATTTACTCTTTTTTTTCATCATATTTGCACTACCTCTGTGTGTGTGTCTTGTCTTATATGTGCTGCTGTAATCTGAAATTTCCCCGTAGGGGACTAATAAAGGGATCTAATCTAATCTAATCTACGGTATTAAAACCACAGTAATTTTTGCTCAGTAACTTTGCAAACTACATTGACTGCAATTCTAAAGGACTGGTTGTATTCATAGGAGTCACATCCTACAACATTTTTTTAAACAATTCCAAATTCAGAACTTCATTCCAGACTTCAGATGTTTTCATAATCATCACACAATTGCACAAAACACCTTGGTATGAGTCTCCGCGATGTACTTCACCTCTTACTGTAGTATAAACAGATAATAATAATAATAATTCGGCCATTATCAGCAGTGATGATAGATGTTCTGAACCTGGCTGTGGTCATATTAAAACAAACGTTATGTGTGTCACCAGATTTTAGAGACCATCCCCATTTCAGATGAAGTGTCCGAGCTGGTGCAGAAACTCGGAAGCTTCTACACCGTGGTCGAAGAAGAGACCGAAGACACGGAGGCAGACACGAGAGCCTTCACCAGGCCTTTTGCCAGACGGGAAGGTACTGTCCACGATCAAAAGCACCAACTGATTCCCAACTGCACACAGATGCACAATGAGGCATACAACTGTATTTCATTCTCTTTGGTAGATTACTTTTATCTGAACCGTGAGTGTGTGTTTTTAATCACTAGATGAGCTGGGAAAGCCATTTGAGAAACCGACGTTGGAAGGCAAGTCTTTGGTGTTTTCAATGGCTACAGAGTCCAGATATTGCTCCCTATAGGCCTTCAGTGTGTGCGCTTATCTGAACCTAATTAAGCTGCTTTTATTGCTGTTTGGACGTGACTGGGAAAATGCAGATGGGTGTACGTTTTCTTGGCTGGTTTGTTGAGTATGTCAACGTACGTGCTGTGAGAGTGGTCTTTTTTTTTTTTTGTCCAGTAGGCAATGTGGTAACTGTTGGCTTCTGTTATTTTTGCCTGGTGTTGGTGTAGAAATACGTGCATAGAACAATGTTCAGTCGGGCAAAATATGCCTTCACCATTGCTTTATGTAGATGAACCCCACTGACTTTTTGACTCGATATAATGAATGTGTTAATCGAGAGTGCTTGCCTCATTGTTCAGGCTATGGGGATCTATGGGATGATATACAAAACCTTCAAGAAACAGACAAAGACACGAGTGACCTCTGTGTAAGTGTGGGTAGTGAAGAGAGCAAGGAAAGTAGTCAATTCAAGAAAAGTGAGGAAGAGGACAATGCGGAAGGAAGAGACAATACAGAAGATGAAGACGAGGAGGAGGAGGAAAGAGGTACTAATAGTCGTATTTACCGTAGCTGTTGTGTGTTAGTCGTTAGTGTGTGGTACACAGTAACGCTGAACCGAGCGCTTAAAAACCTGCTGTGAAGAACACACGCCTCATGCTGTCTTGGTCTGTGTTTTAGGCTGGAGTCCAGATCCGAGGCGACTGATGGTGGAGGACAACAGGTGGACGGACACCAGGGGGTCCAACAGCAGCGTGGAGCCCAGTGGGTCATCCTTCACCAACGGGACGCACAGCTCCCTCAACAGCGAGGTGGAAGAGGAGGAGCTGGGCTGTTCATTAGAGCCCAGTGTGCAATACAACCCGTACCTGCACCTAAACGGACACCTGAGTGGTGAGATGACATGTTAGGGGACAAATTGTACCCGCAAATTGCACCACACTTTAATCTAGACTAATTTAATTACTAATGAATGAATTAATAATAAAGATTAATATTCATATTAAAGTAATAATTATAGGAACAGTGATGGTTACTATTATTATTTATTATTATTAATGATTACATTTCATTTAGAATTTAACGTTAAAATTAGGTGGAAAAGGAACCTACATTTAAATCCTGTCCTTCACCTACAAATGCACCCATTTCAGACACTTAGAATCAAGAATTTCCATCAAATGCTACTTCATTCTCCCACTCAACCACAGCTCTGGGGGGGAGGGGGGGTTATTACACTCTTTGCTCCACCTCACATTTGAGATTATGTTATTTCAACTATTTCTGTGCAAATCAAATGAGTGTTGATAGAGTTAGGGGTTACAATGAGGGTTGGGAAATCTCATGAAGTCTTGACTTGTTAGAGCCACATAGTTCTCACAGCGCAACAATGGTCCTATTCTGTAGAATTGTCATATTTCTATCATTGTAATCTATTGCTTTAATAATTAATCTATATTATAATTCTAAAGAATATGACGACCAGTTGTGAACTAAATTATAAACTAAACAAAAGTATCTAAAGTAGTTTAGAGGAGATCATTCAGAATATGTACAGCAATAAAATCAGGTACAATAGTCAAACACTGATCTGTACAGTGTTCTCCATCTCAGCATACTGTGTTTTGTACTTTTCAGCTCCGTCTGTTACCGTTCCTGAGAAGAACTGCAAATCCACAGACTCAGATAATGAGGAGTTTTGTGATTCAATGGAGCATCTGGCCATGGAAGAGGTGCAGTACCGCCTCCTTCTCGATTATAAGCTCTGTCAATGCAATATACAGAAAGTAAACGTTTTACAGTTGCATTCAAGGCTACTCAAGTGATGTATGATATTGTCTTTTTTTTTGTCTCTCCAAGGGTTTATCTACTTCAAAAGCCCACTCACGTGGATCTGGAGCTGCCTCCATGAGGCAAAATGATCTATGGTTCGAGAGCAACTCCACTCTGAATGATGCAGAGGATCAGCTCCTTGTGGAAGATGCGCTCTATGAAGATGGGATTTCCCCATCCCAATACAAGTACACGTTATCCAGAAGAGGTGGAGGTGAGAGCAGA